>JAVJGG010000029.1:1100061-1119436 GCA_035590195.1 Aviceda cuculoides
TTCTAATTTCTAAGTTATAATATTATTAAAAACTTGGTCTTTGGTTCCACATGCTTTATAACATATTTCCATAGTTCCTTTCACTTTTCCTCTAAAGTAGGTTTTGTTTTTTGTTTTTGTTTTCGATCAGTCTAACATTACCTCTGGATTTTTGATTTAGATCATGGATAAAAATATTTTTTTGAACACTGAATAAAATATTCTTGAGCTCTTCATGACATATTTAATTTTTTTTACTGTTTACTTACATTATTGTGGTGGGTTGACCCCGTCTGGATGCCAGGTACCCACCAAAGCCGCTTCTTCAGCTGGACAGGGGAGAGAAAACAGAATGAAAGGCTCGTGGGTCAAGTTAAGGACAGGGAGATCACTCACTAATTACTGTCATGGGCAAAAGAGACTCATCTTGGGGAAATTAGTTTAATTTATTACCAATGAAATCAGAGAAGGATAATGACAAATAAACCCAAATCTTAAAATACACCTTCCCCCCTCTCCTCCCTTCTTCCCAGGCACAACTCCACTCCCTATTTTCTCTACCTCCTCCCCACCAGCAGGGCAGGGGGAAGGAGAACAGGGTTCATGTTCAGTTCATCACACGCTGTCTCTGCTGCTCCTTCCTCCCCAGGGGCAGGAATCACCACACTCTTTCCCTGCTTCAGTGTGGGGTCTGTCCCATGGGAGACAGTCCTCCATGAAGTTCTCCAAGATGAGTCCTTTTTATGGGTTGCAGTTCTTCACGAACTGCTCCAGCGTGGGTCCCCAACAAAGTCACAAGTGCTGCCAGAAAACCTGCTGCAGCATCGGCTCCTCTCTCCCCAGATCTGCAGGTCCTGCCAGGAGCCTGCTCCAGTGCAAGTTTCCCATGGGTCACAGCCTCCTTTGGGCATCCACCAGTTCCAGCGTGGGGTCCTCCATGGGCTACAGGTGGCTATCTGGACCTCCATGGGCTGCAGGGGACAGCCTGCCTCACCATGGTCTTCCCCACGGGCTGCAGGGGAATCTCTGCTCCTGTGCTTGGAGCATCTCCTCCCCTTCTTTCTTCGCTGACCTTGGTGTCTGCAGAGTAGCTTCTTTCAAATATTCGTACAGTTCTCTTCTGGCTGCTGTTGCACAGCAGTTTTTCCTTCTTCTCAAATATGTTATTGCAGAGGGGCTACCACTGTTGCTGATTGGCTTGGCCTTGGCCAGTGGTGGGTCCATCTTGGACCTGGCTGGTATTGGCTCTATCGGACATGAAGGAAGCTTCATCTTCGTAAACAAGTAATTATCTCTGAATGGCTGTGTTGCTATCAGAGTCCGACAAAAATGTCTTTTCTGAATCTATTAGAATGGGAAGATGATATTTTTGCACCTTTGAAACTGCCACTTCTTTGTGAAAGCTAGAAATCACTTGTACTTTCTGCAACCTGTGACATGAGCATTTTTTTATTTTTTGATGCAGCAGTAACTTTTTTTTTCACGGCTCTGCACATGGATGCATTTGTAAGACAGTGTGGGGTGGCTGTTAAACTGGATGAATTTATTGTTGAAGATTTGAGGAACATTTATGAAAAAACACATGAAGGGTGCATTCCAGAGTGAGAAAAGCCACAAAACCTGATCTCATATTTAATATAAAAATACAAACTGCTTTTCTTATCGCATGCTGTCACACAATCCATAGGGATGGAGAGCTTGACAGGCTGTTATTGGCTGTGAGTGGAAAGTGTTGTCTGTTGGGTTTCAAAGAATTGCTTTACCTCAGAGTGTTGGTCACAGGTATTATTCTGTGAAGCCTACAGTGTAGCAGTGAGCAAATATGTCCTTTTTCTCCTTTGTCTCATGGGACCTATTGTCATACTCAGATACTGGACATATTTTTTTTTTGCTACACTTATCTACAATGGTGTAGTTCATTTCAGATGTCACTGAAAAGCACAGGGCTTGTGTGATGTGGCCACATGAAGGTATTTTATTCACTGTTGCCTTCCAGGTTCCTCTCAGCTGGTTCATTTCAGCTGGACTTCTGCAGGAAAAGATTACTCCAGAACTGACTTTCTATGCATCCCTTTTCTGAGATAGAATCCGTATTTTCAAAAAAAACATCAATCCAACCTGACTTATTAAATATGAAGATTCTTCAAGACCAGTTTTTTTTTAGGGTCTGTGGGCTGATACATGTCTCTTGACAGAAGTCAACTTGACCCATTAAGTATTTAGGTAATTGCAAATGCAAGACATGACTTCAGTACAGGCTTTTGAAAAATTGCACTCAGAAAGGATGAACTACATCAATTTTTGAGCAAAAATATTCTGCAAGAAAGAACTGATTCTGATTTTTTTCCTTAGACTTAAGATTAGAAACTTGACAGACAAAATACTTTAACAAACAACTGATTTTTTTTCTTTTTTGCAGAGTTGCATAAGGGATTATTTCTACACAGTCTACCCTACTGAATGAAATGTCATTGTCATATCAGGTAACAGATAAACAGGTGCAGTTTGGGAAGTAGGGGTAAAGGAGAGAAAGAAAAGATGAAGGAAAAAAGAAAGATACGGTGGATAAAACAGAAGGGAAGACAAACTAAGAGATGCAAAAAAGGTAATTGGGACAGGAAGGGTTGCAGACAAAAGGAAAGGCATGAAGGTAGAGATAAATGAACCAGAGAATGAAAAGATACAGGCTTACAGAAGCCAAATATGTGACTTTGTAGCATGCCCAAAAGAGTGAAAAACAAGTGTAAGGCAGATAGATTATATTTAATTTATTTTTCTTCCCTGTGCTGTAATCATGCCTACTGACTACATTGTGAGTATTCTGGTAAGACCCTTGCTTATTCATGGATTGTGAAGGTGGGGTCTTTGTTCACTAGAATGCATTGAATTTTTTTTTATTTTCTGGAAAGAAGGAAAAGGAAAAGGAAAAGGAAAAGGAAAAGGAAAAGGAAAAGGAAAAGGAAAAGGAAAAGGAAAAGGAAAAGGAAAAGTTTCGTGGGCTTTTACTCTCAGGGCTGGCTTCTCCCTGTTTTCTAACAGTGTAGATATATGTTGGCACTCTGCAGAAAAGTCAAAACCATTAGCTGTTTCTGTTGTGTTACTCTACAAGCTGCCTCAAAAAAAGGCCTTCTTACTGTGCACTTCGTACATTGCTGTTAAAAATAAATGTTTCAGGTGTTACCGGCTGTAATTATTCAAATAATTGTTTAGTTCTACTGTATTCCCCAAATCTCTGTAATTTAAGCCCTGTCTGACATCTATTCAAACAAAAAGAAGAGAGGGAAATCCTGAGGTGATTCAAATATCGACTTAGAGCAATAATCGTTTTGCATGCAGTCAATACTGACCTTTTCCATTTGGAGAACTTGAAGGGGAAAAGAATAGCTTTTTTCCATTGTAGTTTAACTACTAAAGTAATATGCACAGTGTCTTCTCATGTATGTGGGATGATGGCACCTGAAAATACTTCTAACAGGAATCTTTTGCATCCAAAGATCTTTTCAGATTGAGGCTACTGAGATCCCCAAGTGACTTTTATGTCCCTTATTTGCTTCCTCCCCCTCAGGCACGCTTAAACACCAAAGTGTAGAGACAGCTGTTACAACAGACAGTTATCACAAGATACGGAGATGCCAGCTAGATAAAAAGCTTCATCTTATCAAAAAGACTTCTTTGTTGGCTACCTTTGGAGCATTCATGACCACTTGAAATTTTCTGACTTGTGATAAGTCATCCTATCAGGTTGGAGAAGCCATGTTTAAGTATTTAAAAGATTATACATTGCATGCTGCTCTCCAAATTCCTTATCCTAAATTTTTTCCTCATGATCACAGGGAAAACAATGCAAACAAGTAGTTTGGCTTTGACAGTGTAGATTTATCCTTAGTATGATTTCACCAGTGTCAGTGAAAAAAAAAATTTCCAGGTTAAATGCTTCTGTGAAGTTACATGAAGATTGTTTGGCTGACATCTACTGTTAAGGTTGTAATTAAACAATTATCAGTGAAAACTCAGTGAAGAAAAGACTGGGCTGAGCACTGTAGAAACACGAATTCAGTACTTGTGGAAGGAGAATGCTTGTATTAGAGAGCTCAGCATTTACAGAAATGTCAGCATAAATTTCTTCCTGGGTGGCTTTACATCTCTGAGCTAAAGACTATAACAGTGGGCTGATCCTGAAGGTGTTGATGTACATATATCTTCTCTTTGAAAAGGAGAAGACAATAAACACAACACAGTCCTTTCAGAAGGAAAATATTTTTGCACAAGCTCCAGGCATATGCATAATTCTGAAAATAACTGGAGTAGCAGTTTGAAGGGGATCCAGTGATTGACTGATCTCACATATAAAGATCTAGCTTTTATTTCTACCTCAAGTGTTTTTTGGTAGACCTCAGAAGAAGGCTAATGAATTGAACTATTCAGATACATGAAACATTCATTTTTTCCATTTTTGCATTTGCTTTTAAAAATATTTTTAATTATGAGAATTTTATTTGGAATTTTAAATTTTACATTTCAGAGACACTTTGGCTCATGCTATCTCACTCTCAGCAGTTCTGTAGATAAAAATGCAGTCTGTTGAACTTTCACACACTAAAGAAAGTATCCTTAAAACATTCTCATATGGTAGCAAGTAAAAAATGAGCATCTTTAGAATTACTTGTCATGGCTACAACTATCATTTTCATTGTTAGTCTGCATGCAGCATCACCTTGAATATATTTATTTAATTATAATTTAGTCAGTGGAATGTTAGGATTTCAACACAGGTTTATCTACTGGGCCAATTCTAATGCAGAACAAATGCAGACTAAATGTTTTAGGTGTATCTGAGCAAGGAACCAGCTTTTTTATTCCCAGAACAAGGCAGAGAGTTAGATATCTTTGTCACTGGGGAAGGGAAGGGAAGGAGAAAGGGAAAAAGAGGAGGAAAGAAGAAAGCAAGAAAGAGAAAGACATAAAGACAAAGAAAGAAGGACAGAAGGAAAGAAAAAGAAAGAATGACTGGCCAGAAGTAGAGGACTTAAAAAATAAAGAGTAAAAGAAGAAATGTGTAACAGAGTGAAAATGACAAAGCTAAATCAGTGTGTACAGTACAGGTAAAAAGAAGCAATGCTGTCTGTTTCCATTGGCAGCGCTGATAGTATCTGAGAAGCTACAGCTTTTGAAGACAGAAGTCAAACAGGCCTGGACCTTCTGTTAGATGGAATAATAGGACAGATAAACTAGCTACCCTTTGGCCTTTAGCATCCCAGTTCTTTCATGTTGCTTGGGTGAAAGATACTGATCATAAGTGCACTTAATGGACTAAAGGTTAATACACTCCTTTGCAGCAAAGGCATGGATTCATCCTGTCATCGCCTGTGTAAAAGGGACACTGCATCTTCTTGTGATGCTCAGACACAATCCTCTCTGCAGGGCCTCACAGGTTCTCCCAAGAGATATGATCCAGGTTGCCATGCAACTTGCCCAGTTTAGCTTTTGTGGAAACACACGATCTACTAATTCTTTCACTAAATGTTGCATAAAAAATGTTCCCTTGCAAAACTGGTCCTCATGGCTACTGCAAGAGCAACAGACCAGCAGTACAATTTTCTATTTCTGTTTTCTTTAATAACTATTTTACTGTACTAGAACTGGCCTGAGGTAGGGGAGAGGCTGCGGACCACAGTACACAGTGCATAACAGTCTGTGTTGCAGACCTGGGCACTGCCTCTTCACTGCTAATGATATAGGTGTCACTGAAGAAATGAACGTCTCTGAAAAAAATGCAGGGTTTTCAGAACAGTATCTAAATGTAATCAAATGCTCAAGTAAAAATACCTCATCATGGATATTACTCACTAATATAGAAGCAATCAAAGGAAGCTGCTTACATGACAAAGGAATGTATATTAGGGTAGACTATTTCATTATTCTTCATCACCACAGAAAAAATCCATTTATTTCAAGACACAAAGGAATAATAGTAACAATGTTAGTCCTTCATCTTTTATTTCTTAGCTAAAAAATTAAACTAGAAACTTGCCAAGAACTTTTAGCAAAGAGAAGAAATAGGAAAAAAAGCAAGCTAGACTTAGTGATAATCCTCACTAAAAAAATAGTTTACAAAGACAAAATAGCATACAAATAAACTTTTTAAAAATATTCGTTTATGTACCAAAGTAAGAAGCCAGGTGATTAGCAAGATTTCGAAATACAAAGTGGACATGAGGAATAAAAGAGAGATTGTTGTTGATCGAGGCTTGCTGGGTGGTTATGCAATGGGAATTCAAAATCTAATGTTTATGACATGTTTCAAATGGAGAATTGTAGAAATTTGGATGGATTTTTTTTTCCTTTTCAGAGATACTGTTATCTGTTCCAGAGTCCTGGACAGTTCAGAACCAGAAGTCCTTAAAAATTTGAGAATTAACATTTTCATCAACAAAACAGGACAGACCTACAGGGCATCGTTTACTGACTTTCTGACCCTTGAGAGGTAAGTGACCACGTGTAACGCATAGGAAAAAAAATCTTTGTTTAACAGACTTCAACCTACAGAGCATCTGTTGATTGCAAACCACCCTTTTCTAATACAGAATGTTCTGTAGGCTCTATGAGGTAACCAAATCTTAGCTACAAATTGGCAGATAATCTTTCTGATAGGAAATGAATTAGTCACTCACCTAAAAAATGTCAGTTGCCTAACTGCCAGAGATGATGATCATGTAGTTATATTTATTTTATGTAAATAAATTGCTGTGCCTTTCCACTCAAAAAGTAGCCAATACAAAATAGAGTTAGTCACTGGCTGGGAAATCAACTGTGTTCCAAAGGTCCCATGAGAAGTGTCCAGTGTCATTGTGAGGCTGCTCCCTATTACCTGTGAAAAGTCACAGCTACTGGGGAATCTCCCTGATGAAAAAGGAAAATGTCACACACCTCTTCAGGAAGAAAAGCATGAAGGACTTGGGAATTACAGGCTGGTCAACCTAGTTTTAGTCCCTGGGAAGTATATAGAGCAAATCCCCCTGGAAATCATACCCAAGCATATGAAGAAGACTGGGAACAAGTGGGTTATTTGGAACAACCAACATTGATTTACCTGGGAAGTTCATGCCTTGCCAACCTGATTGCATTGAGGTGGCTGGCTTGATGGATGAGGAAAAACAGTAGATGTTATTGTGTTTGATTTTAGTAAAGCTTTCAGCACTAATTATCCTTATAGTCAAATTTGAGAAATATAGACTAGATGGATGAACTGCAAAAGGCAAGCAAAACGAGCTGGTCACCATACTCAAAGGGTTGTGATGAACAGTACCAACTCCAGCTGGCAGCCAGTTACTAACAACATTCTTCAGAGTCTGTTATTGTTTAATGTTCACAAGTTGGAGGATGTAACAGGTTGCATCCTCAGCAAACTTGCAAATTTCACCAATTGGGGGCATATGCTGGAGGGAAGGGTTGTCATTCAAAGGAGCTTTGACACGCTGGAGAAATGGGCTGCTAGAAGTTCAGCAAAGACAAATGCAAAATCTTGTACCGGGGTGGAATAACCACATGCAGCAGGACAGGTGGGGGTCAGAATGGCTAGAAAGCCTGGGAGTCCTAATTAATACTCAACAGGCTGGATATCAATCAGGAGTGTGGCCTTGCAGTGGTACAGGTAACCACATATCAATGTGAACTAGTGGGAGTGTACCTGGCAGGTTGAAGGAAATTATTATTACTCTCTGTTCAGCACCCATAAGAACTCCTCTGGCATACTGTATCCATTTTGGGGTACCCTGACAGGACAGATATTGATATATTGAAGCAAGTCCAATGGAGGGCCACCAAGATGGTAAGGGGACTGGAAAACAGGTTGTATGAGGAAAGGATGAGAGAAATGGGCTTATGCAATCAGAAGAATATATATCTAAAGGGCCTTGAACTGTATTCATCTACCTAATGATGGAGTCTAAAGAAAACGGAGTAAGAGGGCAAGAGGCAGCAGATACCAACTGTAGGATAGAAACTGTCAAATAGTTAGAAACTGTCAATTAGTTCTTAGGAAAAAGTCACAGTAAGGGTGGTCAAACACTATAACAAGTTGCTCAGAGTGGTTATGTAAAGTTTGTTTTGAGTTATTTAAAGTTCAATTAGACAAGATTCTAATCTAACTCTGAAGTTGGATCTTACTCCAAAGTTATCCCCGTTTTGAGTTGGGAGTTGAGCTGGGTGACCTCCAGAAGTTGCTTAAAAAGTATGTGATTATACGATTATATTTATTTGTGTTATTCAACTTGTGGCACAGACAGTATCAGGACTGATTTTTCCTTTTGAGTAGGAAATTACTTCAGTCAGCACCTAAAGTGTTGACATACCCTAAGAAAAACGACATTCAGTGGCATGAATAGTTAAAAACTAATCTCCTCATAAATTTAATTATCAAAAAATCCTTGGAGAGAGGAGCAGGGAGAAATGAACATGAACAGGCACCCGAGGAGGCTGGGCTGTGAAACGGAATATAAACCCCCAGATCCAGATTCTCCTTCATGATGCCAAACCTGAGGACTTTGAAGCAGAAATTTGTCCCGAGCCTTGGGGAATAGGACTGACAGCTTGACAACAGCCTAATTCAGAGACCGCGAATCCTCTTGGAGCTAGTGTAAGCATGGGTCGTTATAACTGATTTTATTTTATTTAGGCACAGAATTGTGTCTGAAGCCTTTGCAACTCTATATTTAGAAGGTGTATGCGAGTATCACCATTTTCCTAGATAAGTCAAGAATGGCTGTACTGGGTCACATGAACTATCCCACCTAGAGCATATACTGACACTGAGAGTGGCCCATAGGCAGTGCCTGTGGGAGGGCATTCCTGTCCCCTTCCAGATTCTATGACACTCTTCCTCCAGATCTCTGTGCCATAGTCTTTTCTGAATGACATGCACAATGCACCTCTTTTCTCATCTAGCCAAGATAATCCTGGGATCTCTTTCCAACACATCGGGGCAAGGTACTCTAATGGACCAAGCCCCATTCTGCCATAATGGTAGCGGCCACTTAGGTTATCATTACAAAGAGTCCTCAGAGAGATGTGGATATCGAGTGTTATGGTGTATGCTCCCCTGATGCAAGTCCTTTCTTCAGCAGGAATGAAGCACACTAAGGACTCCGGCGGATGCTGCTTTTTCAGATCATCTCATGCAGGCTGCACTTCTCTTTTTTATCTATACCCAAGACCATAAGCAAGTCTTGAGACCTCTTGGTCCTCATCTTCCTGGTCCTGTGGAAGTTAGCCATTCACAGCAACAGCACAAGCAAGTTTTGCAGAGGGACTTTTCCAATGACTGCTTTTCCCAGCCATTTGTACATTCATATCTGAGGGCAAAGTACCACTGAGTGGAGTCTACCAGCTCTGTGAATACCTTCAAAGAAATTAAACACCTGAGGAGGTGTTCTTCATTTTCATTTTGGTTGTTAAAGTAACAAGTTTTTAAATGAATGATCCTTTTGATCCTCATCCTTTCTTGGTTTTTGGAACAAGTTTCCACAAGCTTACACCCTATCCTGGGGGAAGTTTGTATTTTACTTGCACCTTTTCTCAAAATATATCTCTTTTTCTCCATCCCTTCTGAAGATTCAGATAGGAAACAGAAGACTAGGGAAGGCTATGAGAAAAAGAAGTAAATGTACAGATATACCTTCCAGGTTAAAAATTTATACTGGGCTTCCTGAGGTGAATATTATGTTTCTGTCTGTTTGTACCTTATCCTGGTGTTAGAGATCACTATCAAACAATAAGAAATATCATTTCTACTGATGTGACATATCTTTAAAAACTGGGAATTGGATCATCCTAGTAGTGTCCATGAGCCCAAAGATGCTCCTTCAAGCTCTGCAGGGCAACGTAGAATTGGTGTACCACGGTGATTTATGAGAAAGATGTGCTTACTATTGCCTAACATCAACCAAAAGCACATGAAGCTGTACAGGATAGAGAGTAAAGTGCCTGACACCCTTGTTTCTCCAGAAGATTTTGTTATGAGCAACCAATCCAGCAATGGTGACCAAAGCCAACAAAGTGACAGCAAATATCTGTCAACATTTTTAGAATCATAGAATACAGAATATCTGAAGTTGGAAGTGACTCATAAGGATCATCAAGTCCAAAAATGTCTTTTGCAATGACTTTTATGGTGGTAACCGAGCAATCTGGTGGTTTAGAGCTTCTCACCTTCCACCCTGCAAGAAAAGTCCAATTCACACTGATCTCTCAAATCCCCTGCTTTCTGTGATGTTGAGTTGCTCACCACTACATTTTACCACACCTCAGTTTAAAGGGTGGTGCATCAAAAATAAAAGACATTTGCAAGGAAAATTGCATAGAGTAAAGCTTAAAGAATGCTTCGGAGATTTCTACACCCTTTAGAACTATTAATAAAACTTCATAATAGGAGGAAAATCAACAACACTGAGAATTACTTTTTGCTGCTATTAAGTTTATACTGGAGCTGATGTGCTATCTGAGTAGGTTAATGTAGCAAGATTTTTCACATGGAATCCAAGCTGGATTAATTGAGTAGACGAGACTTTCCATCACTATTTTTTCGGTTGTGTTATTCTCAGTTACCAGTATCTTCTTATTTCTTAAGCTTGGAAGTTATCATGAACAGGATAATATGTGGGGAAGTATTCTCATTCATTGCATGGAATTTTTTAACTGCACAGACCTCATTATAACTGACAAGAAGAGTGAAGCTAAAACCCTGTTGATTGGCAAAATATGGTGTTCTCAGTGGTTTTCTAGTATATCATGGAGTCATGTAAGAGGTTTCTGTTATCTCATAGAGTAACAGGGGATTAAAAACTGATGCTGAGAACCCTCAGGGAAATGGCTTCTACTGCAAAATAATGGATCTACTCATAACTGGATGTTTTCTGTCTCAACAGTGGAAAAAGCACAAGATGAATGGTCTTCAGTCCACCATTTAGAGTCAAACAGTTGCTCCCTTCCCAGTGTCAACATGATCAATACTTAGAATGTGATATAAAAGAGACCAAGTTACTGCTGTAATAAACCTTGTTATATCAGATGATGTCAGGGAATGTGTTTTAGGAGCATGGGCCCATATGGGCAGGTCATGGATTGTTTGATGTCCTTGGTTCACTGACACAAGCAGTGAATGTACTGAGCCCAGCCTTTTCAAGACATTTGCTGCCTCCTCCACACACAAGATGGCTTGTCCCTGTTGCTCTCCCTGCAGAGAAGGCATGAGAGAGCCCTGCAGAACACTGGGACTGCTGCACCCAGGAGGGTGAGGTAATATGATGGCTATTTTAATGACTGTTTGTAAAGGATTTACTGTACTATTTACCATGTGCAGTGGTTCACACTAAATACTACCCAGTACATCCTTTCCAGTATGTAAATAACTGGTAATCTCGCAATATGAATATGGTGTATAACAAAATTCTGTAAATTGCCACTTTGAAAATAGAGTCAAATTCATCAAAGGTTCAGTAGAACCCTTTCATACTTTGCCCTATAGACCATAGGAGGCAGTTCAGGTCTGTAAGTGCCAACTAACGAAACAGCAGCGGGCTAAATGCAGGCAACCTAACCCCCACTTTCAGACGCCAGGAGACCCGTGACTGTCAGCAGAAAGTGGAGTAAGTATGAGGCAAAGGTGCCATGGGACATGCACCCCCCTGCTAAGCTATCCTTCTGATACCAATTAACCTGGACATTAGAGTTAACCCTTTACAGATTCAGTCATTTCTGTCCCCAAATATAAAATCAATGCCTACCTACTGCTAGAGCCCTGAGACCTGCCATGGCCTCATAAGGCAGAGCCCCTGCTAGAAAAGTCCTCTTGACCAAATGTTTTCAGAAGGAAAATGGCAGGGCAATGAACTCCGAATCTAGTTGTGGGGTTACATGTGATGGATGTAGTTAAAGTATTGGCATATATCTGGAAGGACTGTGTCTAATCCTGAACTCCAGACTTTACATTACATTGTCAATTTCAGCTAGCTTCAGAAGAGCAGAAGAGAGAAAGCATAAGTAAATATCTGAGACTTGTAGGAAAAAAAACCCTAAACAATTTGCATGATCCTTTGGAGTCAGACTAGTGATTAGAATAGAGAGAAGCAATTCAATTGTTGCAGTCATAAACTTCACTCGGGGGGAACATAAAACAAGTAGTTTCACATAAAAACAAGTGTACACCAGTCCTAAGAGACATAGCACTGATCATACAACAGTGACAAATGTAATTCTGGCTACAAAGAAACTGTCATCTGCCATCAAAGCCAAACATTTGGTTAAAACGCAGAAAAAGAAAAGGTGATAGAGCTCTAAGGGAAGACACATAGACACAAAAAAAGGAAAGGGCAACAAAATTAGAAAGAAGAATTTTAACTTTATAGGCCTGTCTAATTGTGTATAACAGACAATGGCAACTGATTGCTACAAACTAGATTTGTATACTGCCCTTGTCAATGGATCTCCTGTACACTACCATAATAAACCTAATAAAGACTTATATTACACACCCCCTGCCCCCAAAATCTTGAGCAAGACCAAGGATATAAAAGTTAGGAAATGTCAAATGAAGATGTCCCCTGCCACCCAGACTTGGCCTTTTAGGTGAATGAATTAATATAGAGTTTATACAATAGCGCGTAATGATTTTTAGCCTCAAATCTCCTGAGTAGCAACTTAACAAGCCTACCTGCAGTCCTTCCTTTCCTCTCACTGTTCATTTAGAGCACTGCATGAGGCAAATGAATATATAATTAAAGACTGTATCAGAATGCACATGCACAGGGCCATAGATTAATGCTGTTCAGGCAGCGTTAAAGCTGACATTTTCTACCACTGGCGTGCTTCTCTTTGAAACCATATATTTCTTCTCAGATTGATTAAGCCAGAGACTTAAATACGAAAATCCAAGTGGGGAGAAAAATCTTAGCCTTTGAAACTAATGGTAATATCCAGGGTCAGAGCACAGGTTTTGTACTAGTTTTATATAATTAAGGTAGTAAATATTAGCAGTAGAAAGCAGAAACGGTCCTATGTCAGTAGGTAAAGGTTAGCACTGCAGTGCTTGCTGGAGGCTCCCAGCTATCCGTGTCAAGGCTGTGGGTGGACACGCTCCTTGCCTTCCTACGGAAACTAAGATATAGCATGGGGGAAAATACATGTCCATATCCTGGTTTTTCTGTAACATGGACTCAGGATGCTGCCAAACGGGAGACTGAAGGCACTCTAATACCCAGCAAATTAGATACAATCTCTGTGAACTGTTTATTGAAGAGGAACATGAAACATTTCTGCCAGTTTACAGCCTTAGAAATATAAATTCCCAAGCTCCACCTACTCTGGAGGGTAGAAGACCTGATGGTTATAGAGCATGTTGTCAAGCTCATTTGGCATATGCAATCTGAAAGATGACAGCTCTGTATATGGCACTTGCTCTGCTAAAACCAAAGGCAGTTGTATTAATGGTTCTGCTTAAGTGAATTTGTGAAACTCCCAGTTACCCTATTTGTAAAGGTACTGTTACTTCTCACCTTCCTAGTCTAAGGCCATCAGAACAGACCCTTCAGAAGAGGCTGCGTGGTTCATTGCACAATCCATACCATTCTGTGCAAGGTATAAGGCTATAACCCATGATATCCTGCTTCTCATGAAATCTTTGAATGAAGGAGTGAAAGGATAAAAGTAAGGAGTGGTTTCTCTACAGAATGGGAAAAAATTAACTCTGACTCCACTCCTACCAGGAGAAGGAAAGGGAGAGGGGAAAAGGATAGAGCTGGGATAGACCCAGGTCTAACATTCCTAGAAGACACTGGCTTACATGTCTTTGATATAGGCAAATTTCAGTGTGTTAGGATTTTTCTCAGCCCTAGCAGTTTACTGTCTCTGACAGCCACCTTCTTTGGCCTAGGGTTGGTCTGTGAAGAAGGAACAGGGTTTATCTTCATAAAGCATATATTCCCTCATAAAGCATATACATTCCTCATGAATATTCCTGGCTGAACTACTTCATCTTATTACCGGGAAGGGCATTTGCTGCTTTTTTAAAGAAAAAACACGCAGAGAGAGTTCAATACTTTGACTTCAAATTGTTAAGCACATTAGCAAAATTGTACGTTTTCAACAAATATTAAAACGAGCTCGTTGAATTTATACTGCCTTACCTTAGCTTGTATCTATGCCCCTGGAGTGCAGCTTGCAGTTCACGGGCTTGATTCGCAGTGAGTTGAAATTGCTGGAAAGCCTCTGTTTGTTCTAAAGGTATTTAGGTCTGTCTCTGTGTTCCTGGTGGATCAGGGTTTGGAAACTTCCCTTGTTACTTCAGGGACCATTCGGCAAAGTTTTCACCTCCGGTTTTGGCCCAGAGTCAGAAAACTTTATCAAATGACTCCTGTATGGAATAAGTCTCTGTTTCTTTTCAAGCGTATGTGATAAGGCAGGCATGCAAAAGGCAGGGTTGGATGCTCCACTGATAGGCAAATATTCATGTCTTTTCAATTACACAATACATGTGTTAATTAATCAGAAAATATAAATGACTAGAAAAACTTGTGGTATTGAGTTGACTGTGGAGACATATTGAATGACATGTTTTTCAATTGTCATAAAATTAGGTTGCCAGTTTACCGCTGTCAATCTCCAACAGATCTGATGAAAGGAACAGAAATTTTTTCAGTATACCTCGCATCAGCACAGAAGGCACAGTCAGAGATTGCTCCCACACAGTGAAAATAATCAAAAAGATAGAAATGCCACAGTAATTTAAAATTATATGTCATATGAAAGTTTCTGATTGCTCTTCCAGTAAAGGGAACACGCTGAACTGGTAAGAAGAGCTGTCAGAAGGAAAAAAATACTGGTTTTTTTTCACTGGTTGGCAACCAGCATGGAACACTGAACAACCTAACTGGTATACTGAAATTCTCTTTATTTACTGATATTGTTTCGTTAGCCTGTTAGTGAAATTGAATATAACCTGCTAATTGAGAAAAGGCCAATGCATATCAGATCACCTATGTGACCACTAGGCACATTTTCAAAACAGAACCAGTGTAAAGACTTTTTTTTCAGCTAAACAGGTTGGAAGCACACTAAAAAAAACTTAACCAAAGTTTTCACTGTGCCCAACATCCACAGTATTTATGCTGTGAAGACAGCCAGGCTCCTGGATGGTTCTAGCTTGCAGTATTTGGGAGCTGGGCAGAAAGACACTTACCTGAGCTCAGCTCAGACAGCTCAGCTCAGATTTCTTTAAACAGATCTAAAGCAGCTAGCTCTGATGGGTGTGCAGATCACTGCACCACAGTTTTTATCCAGCTACAATACTGATCTGGCTCAAAAGAACTATGTGATACTTCGATAATATTACATCATTCTCCATGATGTCATGAAAGAAATATTGACTGACCAGCTGCTACTTGATGGATGTCAAATTCTGTCAAGATTTTGCCTTTTTTTACTCTGAGAGGAGAGGAAACAGCAATACAGGGAGCTAGTGCTGCCCTCAGTCAAATGCCCTCTCTTCTGCTTGAGTGTGGCTTAGCTAAGCTGTTGCTAGCATGTCCCTGTAGGAAAGATGATGCGGTTGAAGGCACAATTCCTAATTATAATAAGGAAATCTAAGGAAATTCAAAACTGGTCTCTGCTGCCCCTAGCTGTGGAGCTCAGACTACTTTGAATTGTGGCCTTTCATAATACAAGTACATGACATGATCTCGTCTTTATCATGATCTCAATTCATGACATGATCTCAATACAAGACATGATCTCGTCTTTAATCCAGAGAGTAAAATGAAACATTATATTTAAAAGTTCTATGGGTTTTTTTAAATAAGTATGGAAGGGGATTTGTCCTTAGTTTGCTTTACTTCACCAAGATGAAAGAAAAACAAGTGAAATAATCTGTTGTGCACAGGGATTCTTACATACCAAAGGCACAAAAGTCTTCAATGAAACTTCTGCTGGATTTGTGAAGCAGTGAATAAAAGGGGGGAAAAAAAAATGCCATTCATAATTTATATTTTGCTATTTTGCTATTGTCAACAGATGGGATGAAAGAATTGAGATGACTTAAAATTAGCATTAGTCTCAAATAAGGCGCTTATTTCTGTTAGTCAATGTGCTTACTTTCATACCAAATATATAACCTGCTGTCAATCAACACTCCTTTTAAATACATTTATATAATCTGTGATACATGATATTCCAACACATTTCTTATTAACCTTAATATGTTCTTAATTACAACATTCAACTAACAAGTTCTGTTATAATCAAACTCTTCCTTTTGAATCATTTGCTATTAGCATTTCTTAGTAACATGTTTACAGGAGCCGAGAATACCACTTCCAGCACAGAGATGTGTTAAAGATTTCAGGAGTGGCTAATAAGATTTTTTTGTATAAATACCTCTTAATGGACTCACTTTACTTAAAAGTGCATGGTTGTCGTGGGTCACCTGTTTGTGGCCACAGTATCCTTTTCCAGAATTGGAATCCAGTCAAGTGGCCTTTAATTTTGATGATTGCTGACAGCAGTTTCAAGACTACTTTGCAAAGAAGAAGCTAAAACATGTGATGAGTAGTGAGAGATAAGAGCGTCCTTTATGAGCTCAAAGCCTGGCTGCATTCATAAAGCAGCATTTGCCTTCCGCTTGGCCATTGAAGCTTGGCAGTGTTATATCCTTTTATGACTCCAAGGGCTTTAGCTTCGATACTCAAAGTTTTCGACACCTTCAACTACAAAATATTCTATGTATCTTGGTCACATGGGCAAGCTCACCTGCAGATATTATTTCCTGAATAAAAATCTATGCATTCTCAGTCTGAAGGTGGAGGGGAACTCCAAGAAGTATTTTCAGTTTAAAACTCCCCTTTAGACCATATCAACAGATCACTGAAAAAAATTAACAGCAGCAACAGCAAGATGCTCAGTGAACATCCCTGCAGTGCTTGTTTTTGTTTCGTATCATCAATTTTTCTCTTTTATCCTCCATGTTGTTGTGATCAATAAAGGGGAGTTGGGCTCCTTTCTATTTTCAGTTTCAATTAAAATTTCAAAACTGTTCTTGATTGAACTTTTGAACACACTGAAATGTGAAAGCACCCCTGCTATCACTAAAATGGTCTGGAATGTGGTTTCTGGGCAAGAACATTTCAAAGAGAAGATGCTGGTTTCAAGTGGCTCCACCTCCGCTCTCTGCTCTGACATGCTTGTTAAAGTCTCAGTAGAGCCCATTTCTTTTATTTCTTTCCCCTAAGTAAAATCCAAATGGAGTGCTTTGATTTAACAGTACTGATAAGAAAAAAATAAACAACCAACCAACAATTTAGGTAAAAACTATTGAACTCAGTAAAAATAACAATCCCCAGAAGCTGTGGGAGCATAGGGCTTCAAAGGGAGAAAGCTCAGCAGAGCCTCAACAGTCTGACTGGAAGGAGCTGTGTTTTGAGGATGCTGTGAAACGCATGTAATGTAAATTCAAGCACCTTCCTGGCAGCTCTGTTTTGTGCTGGGGATATGCAGAGAGAGTTCTTGGGAAATCCCCTTTTCTCCCAACCTTAGCAGAGGTTTTTTTAAAGGTAAATTTTCAGGCCTTTAATTTAGTGCAGTTGGGGATATTACATGTGGCTTTCACCATGCTGAGTTAGGCCTTTCTTAAGTCTATTCCTCATTAAGATACTGTATGGGCATATATAGATCATATTGCTTGTGAATACAAACATGTGGTCTGTATTTTGCAATATTATTGTGATATTGTTTCTGTGGACCAATGTAGAAATTCCTTCATAAAATGCTATGGATGTGAAAAGAAATAAAGGAGCAACAACACAGGGCTGTGACATCGCTTTGTACGTGTTAGTCACAGACTAAGTGGACCATCGTGTTATGGTGCCAAGCAGAAAAATCGTCACATCTTTGGGCAATTCCTGAAAATCCTAAAATTCCACTATGTACTAATCTTAATATATATGATTACAGGAGAGCAAAAAGCTCAAATGTTTCTTATTGATTTGGCACCTAACTGTGCCTAAGAAATAGTACAACGAACTTTAGAAAACTGAGATTCAAAATAGAAGGCCATAGATTTATTGTAGTAAAATGGACAGAAACTAGTTAAAAAGCAGAAACACAGTTGTAAAGATGGGAATTGATAAAATAGAGTGAACAGCATTTAACATATTTTCAAAACTCAAAAGGGTAAGCCAACTTCCTAAAGATGTCTAATACCTACAGGACCTATCTGGATAAAAGTATGATTTTAGCACATCTGAAGAGTACTATTAAATTAAGAACTTAATATAAAACTAAGAACGTCATAGTGACAGAAAATAATTGGGTAGCAAGAGTGAGGCAGTTATTACAACTGAAGGAATAAAGCGATAAAGAGCTCTGCTTAAAAAGCTGGCTGGTAATGACCACAACCAGCTGGCAACTGAGAACCCCTGAGAGCAAGAAAGGACACCATGTTCCTCCCTCAGCTGTTGTCCTTAAGGAGCAGAAAACTGTCTTTCAGCAGACTTTTTAAAAAATTAAATCAGACAAATTTTTGAATTTCATCACTTTTTTGATGAGGCCTCGTCTGTGGTTACAATGCTGACGTGTGTTTTTATGTTCCAGGGTGGTTAAATTCATAGTTAGAATTCCTCAAGGAATAGATTCACCTACTGCTCTGGGTATTGGCAAACAAACAGTAATCTGGGTAACATTTTGCAAGTTAGCGAATCCCCTAATCAATCCTAACATCAAATTTTCTTCAGGCATTTCTTTAGGAATGCTAATCAATTGTTCTGTTTCTACTTGTCTTTTGTTCTTAATCATCAAATCAGTCCAAGTTTCCACCAATATCATCTGCCAAGCTAATATAAAGAAAACAATCACAAACAGATATGAAAAATTAGACATGTTTCAGAGTCAGTTTTAAAGTCTTTGGGTCACGGCTAATAATCTTCCATGGAGTAGGTGCCTTCTTCACCCGAGAGTAGTGTATCCAAGCATCCCATTCCACAGTCTTGATAGCCATGAAGGTGGTTAACAGTATCTGGAAAGGTCCCTTCCAGCGTTCCTGCAGCGGTTCGGAAGCCCACGTTTTCACATAGACATAATCTCCTGGTTAAAAGTCATGCGTCAGAGCTTCCAGGGATAATGGTCTATTCCACACCACTGCTCTCTGAATTGCAGTCAAAGTTTTTCCTAAGAAAAGCAAATAGTTATACACCTCTTGTTTCCCTTTTACAGGCATGTTTGGGTTTGGTTTTGGAGACTCATACGGTTTTCCATACAATAATTCATAAGGACTGACTGAGGTTCCACTCTTTGGCTGTACTCTGATTCGTAATAATGCCAATGGAAGTGCTTGAGGCCATTTTAAATTAGTCTCTTG
>JAVJGG010000029.1:1157339-1171432 GCA_035590195.1 Aviceda cuculoides
GAGGAAGGCATGGAGCCGGCCCCGCACCCAATGGGGAGGCGGGCCCGAGGCGGCGGGCCGCAGCAGGCCCCCCCCTCCGCCGGCAAGGGGCGTCCCTGTCAGGGGGCAGGGGCGGGAGGCGGGCGCGGCGCCCGCGGCTCTAGGGGCGGCGAGTGGTGGCGGAGCTGCAAGGAAAAGGGATTTTTTTTTCCCAAACCCGGCCGTCCCACCGGAGGAGCGGTAAAACCAGCGTTTCCTAATGAGACCTGGTAAGTCGCGGCCAGCGGTACGCGAAACGGACCCCGAGCTAGAGAAGAAAAAGGCGCTGAGCCAACACCACTGCATTGAAGTTCAGCTGTATTCAATTACGAACAGTGCCGGTTTCATCACAAAGGTTCACTGCTTAGTAATTTCTTTTAAAACAATAAATAGTTCACCGAGAGCATTAACACATTTAAAATTACAAATGTACAAAGACTTTGGGTGCCGGACGCTTCGAACTTCTGAAAAACATTCAACGAGCTCACATCTCCCCATTTTCCAATACAAACACACACGTATTACCTACTGCTCTTGAAACATAAGGAACAAGGCACAGAAAACCAAATTAAAAAAAGACTCTTCGAGAACATTCAGACCGTTCAAAGCAATTCTGTGTAACAGCATAGGGCTCAAGAAAGGCAAATTATAAAGTATCTGAAAAAATTCAATAATTCAATAAGGTAACTAATTCGATAGAATCCTGTGAGGCACACCTAACTCTCCTGTAAGATGCTGAATATGCTTAAGTGGTGGCAGTTAAGCATCTTGCAGGATTGGGCCCTCTACATTTTGAAGTAACCTTACTGTAAAGATAGACAATTGTCTAATTTTCAAACTATAAAATTACTTTTCAAATTAGTGCAAAGCCTCATGTAAAAATGTAATTAGTCTAGATGTAATGGAATGCTTAAAAAATTCCAAAGTGCAAATATTAATCTTAAATTGGTTAACTTTTAATCACACTTTAGAATTCCTCCAGTAACTCATGCTTATAGATTTTTCATTAAAAAGAGCAAAGTAAATACAAGAACCAAAGTAGAAAAAAAGGTACAATGTTCTGCATATCACATAAAAACTTCGAAAATCCAAAAAATACACTGGATGTCAAAAATCTCCGGCAGAAATTATTAAATAGCAGATTTCTGTTAGCATAGTAAGACAATATTTAAAATAAGGCTTTGGTTAAATAAAAAGTTCGCTAAACTAGGAATGATGATAAAAGTGCAAAAGATTCACCAAATACACAACTTCATTTCCAAGGCAGGCATTACACCTGCCATTTATAATGGTTTGCATTGGTTTGTCAGCCTGCATTGTAATAGCTCAGATACCTACAGCCAAACATGTTTATTATAGGCAAATTAAACATATGGGGGTCAAATCCTATAACTTGTTTCACCCAGAGATAGACTCAGTTATATCAGTGGAAGGATATCCATTTATAGCATCATTCCTCTGCATGTTTGGAGGATCAAGGCCCTGGATCTGTAACATTTTATTATTATCGTGAGTTCACTAATGAGTTTACTTATTTCTTAGCACTTCCTAAACAGAAGTCCTCTGCTGGCAAATGGCTGGTTGCAGCTGATTTTCTTACAAATAGAATTCTTGTAACATACAGGTAACAAAGATGATTTTTTAAAAAGTGCTTGATATTGGTCCGTAAGAACAACATGTACATGTTAGATTGAGACCAAACACTTTGTCGTTGTAGATATCCTGCACTTGGTGTTTATTGGTGCACTGGTAGTTTGCTTGAATATGAGTCTATTGGAGGAGAATGTCACCTTCATAGAGAAAATAATTTACAGTTTTACAGTCACAACACATGCTCCAGCTCTTCCTAAGCACAATGGTGCAACCTGTAAGAAAACAAAACAAAACAAAAAACCAAAAACAACATCCATGAGATAAACGCAGTCAGCTTTAAGTATTTTTTTCCCCCAAAACTGACAGTTTAGTTAATGCTTGTAATAACAGTCGTATAGCTGTAGCAGAGTGACAGTATCACCCATACTCTGTTAATGTGACTTAAAATAGCAAATTGGTCCAAAACTTGGATACAAACCCACTGAAAAGTCGAAGATATTTTATATGATAGAAAGGAATAGCAAACCCCAAGAATATGAAACAATTCTTATTGATAATTGCAATTACTTGGTATTACAGGAAAAAGAATCCTTTGTTATGGTACAAACTGGACACCTGAGCTAGACAGTCCGACAACTTAGTAACAGTTGGCAAAAGGATGCATCTTTCTCTCAAAAAGAAAATGCCAAACATGACAGGGGCAACCACTCCTTATTACTTGAATATTTGATAAAATCCTGTTAAGTGTTCTTGAAATCAGAATAATTTCCTAGTCTCTATTCTTTTTTTGTAAACAGAAGTTACTTCTAGCAAGACCCTTTTCTGCTGAAATTCTGTCGGACTTAAAAGAGGAAGGTAGTTTCTAACACTCACCTTAGCTTCCCCTTTTAAACTTCACAGTATTGGAATGTGTGTGAATAGCACACTAAGTGCTACAGAGATTATCCTGGAGACCAAAAAGGGTGTTTGTGCCATCTCCCCTATTTCTTTTTTTCTCCAAGAACAACAGACTTATCCTGAGCTGTCTGTGGCTCTGACAAACTTCAGCTGAGAAAATTCCACTACCCTCTTTTGAGTTGTGTGTGGATGAAGTGGTAAGAGACTGCTGACATGACAAGGCAGAAGGAAGGTACACAGACACTTCCAAATCCCTCTAGTATGGGTTCAAAACTGTCCTACGTACTGGGATCATGGGATTCAGTGAGGTACAGAGGGTCAAGGCTAAGGATACAAAGGTACATACAGATGGTCACCACCTAGACTTCATGCAATATTCATTTAGATGCAACAGAGAAGCATTGTTTCTCTCCTCTGGTACACTTCTTTTTTTCTTTAGCAGGGCAAATAATGCCATGGGCTATCATTACCAGTACTGCCACTGAAGGCCTCAAGCTCTGATGAGCCTTCTAGATGACTTATGACTTATCTTGCAGCACTATGAAGTGGGGGGAAATGGACAGCTCAGTTTTCTGTGTTACAAAGATTATGACAGAGAGCAATTCAGTTCTCTTGTTGAATTAGCAATTTGGGGGTATTACTGGATAGCATATTCAGGAGGTCAGAATTCAGCTGCCTAAATACAGGTGTCTAATGCTGTTCTAAGATGACCTTGGACATTCATCCTGGACTGCAACTGGACTCCAGAAGGGCCTTGGTCTCCCACAGATTCTGTCCTATATCAGCCAGCCTTTTATAGATGTAGAGGCTTTAGGGTATCTCAAATGGCAGTAGATACCAAAGATCAGCCTGCCCAGGATGTCCTTGTGTGTGCTTCTCCCACAGAGAGGCATATTCCTGGAGCTATAAAAAAGTAAAAGTAACCAAGCTTTGAACTGACAGTAATGGTTTCTGATCATGAATTGAAGATTTTTTTTTTGTTTTTTTTTTTTTTTTTTTTTTTTTTTTTTGAGCTGGGTAAAGAGAAATGGGAAAAAGCTTCCTGAAAGTTGCACACGCTGCACATAGTATTCACATCAGGAAGGGATCATTTACGAAAAGTTGACCAAAACGTTGAAGAAATTGATGAACTTGCTGAGGGACACATCGGAGCTAAAACTAATCTACATTTATCATTTATCTTCAGAATAGGAAGTCATGTAAAAAAAATCCTTTATGACAGTTTGGGGAACATGTCAATACATTTTACTAACAGTAGTTGAAATTGTCAAAGAAAATAGCTATACTCTTGCCAAAGAAAGAATGCAGTTTGTTAGAAGTTAACAACTGTCTGTTCAAGAGAAATCATCTCAAGATGGTAGACAGAAAAAAAAAAAAAAAAAAAGAGATAACAGCCTAATAAGGCTTCTCTTCTTAGAGAAGGAGTATTTGAATTATCCTTGCAAAAAGAGGCACACTTGAAATAACAAGATAAATAGTAGTGTATAGTCTGATCAGAAACTATACCTGTGTCCATTCATTTGTCTGGGGATCATAAGATTCCACTGTATTAAGGTATGTTTGACCATCATATCCTCCAACAGCATACAACTTGTCACCAAGAAGGCATACTCCCACTGCATCTCTGCTAATGCTCATAGAGGCCACAGCAGTCCACATATCTGTTTTTGGGTCATACCTAAAAGATAATTTGTGTTATGCTCTAAAACTGGAAAAAAAAAAAAAAAAAGTACTGGAATTGATGTTCTCAAGATAGTAGAAAATAGGTATTATTAGTACAGCACAGATTTGGGTGTTAATTTCAAAGGACTTTCTTCCCCAAATACTCTCTTTGAAAATGTTCCTTTAGTCATCTGGTAACACAGTCAGTACTAGCTATGTATCTACTTTGTGCTGCTTTCCACATAGTAATACATACATATACATACAGCTGCTCTTGCTACATTTCTTATTGTATGTCTAAACGTACCACTCCAGGAACAGTTCTACTG
The DNA here is from genome assembly GCA_035590195.1 of Aviceda cuculoides. NCBI lineage: Eukaryota > Metazoa > Chordata > Aves > Accipitriformes > Accipitridae > Aviceda > Aviceda cuculoides. The sequence goes on from JAVJGG010000029.1 coordinate 1,161,839, forward strand.
CTACACTGTAGTAGAGCAAGTGCTTGCTCTAAGTGATAACTACTACATGTCAATGCACAGGCTGTTAAAGTTGAGTGTGGTACTAAAGGTACTAAAGAGAATTACTTGATTACAATTAAAAAAACAAACAAACAAACAAAAAAACAACAAAAAACAACCCAAAAACCAGTTTGTGAAAATTCTGGGGGAAATGCAAAACCCTTAAGACAATTTACAGCACTTCTTTAATCATAGCTCCGTATCATCAGAAGCATCAGCACAGGAAAAGACAGATGGTTTAATGAAAAACATTAAATGTGATTCTAGAATAATATCAACATTCTTTACAAGTCAAACTGAGAAATACATAGGAGAGTTCATGTTATTCCTATGTCAAGGAACATTTTCTTAACCTGACTGAAAGAGACAATGTTAAGATTACAGATGCTTACAGCAGAACTGATGTAATCACAGAGCTCTGAAGGGCTCTAAAGAACTATACAAAGAAAATATTTATTTGGCTAAGAGACCATCCTAAGGTCACACTTGCTAAAAGCAAGTTTGGAAGATACCAGTCTTAATTTGCTTGCATGAAGAGCATAGATATAATGAGCTTTAACAATTTTATCTGCAGTTCTCTAGTCAAAGTACTACAGAAATGTATGCAAGCATAACTGTAATGTAAAAATATTGCCTGAAGCACATGCTGCAAATAGAAGTATAATGTAGTAGAAAAGGGTGACTAGTGAGCTACATATAGAAGTTAGTTTTTAATTTATTTTATATTTATTTATAAACTGATGTATCTATCTGGGAAAAGCAAGTTCTATTGCAAAATATAGTGGTAAACAAATACTCAGAATCTTAATGTGGTTTTATGAAACTGGTAATTTTGTAAAGGAACTATTTCCATGAGATTGATGGTCCTCAATTTCATCTCACTTAAAGAGTTAGGACAAAATGCATTACAAAATTATTCCCATTTATTAAAGTTGTGTTCTGTAACTTTGTTTCAGAGAATATTGATGCAGAAAAAATACATGGACCTATTGCTTTCTCTTAGGCTTCTAATTATCTGTATTCCTGTAAAAATGTGGTATTTCCCAAGATGTAGCTTCCTATCTGCAAACCTTTCTGGGGTCTTTTTTAGTGCAACGTCTGTATGTTAAGTGGTATGGGCCACACTATGTATTTTGGGGTCTATTAGGACACTGAAAGTTTGAAAACTACAGCCCTGTTTTGTGGTGGTTTTTTTGGGGGGAGGGGGTAGGGGGTGTTTTGTTTTGTTTTTTTCTTTTTTTTGGTAGAGAGCAAGTCTTACCTCCCAGCATAAAGAAATTTAGTAGAAGGAGAAGATGGATGATGAAGAATCACTGTAAGTGTCGGGAGATAACAGGAAAGAAGAGTTTTAGAATTTGGGGGGAGGGAGGGGAGGAGGAGGAAGAGAGTAAAAGCATATTTCAGAAATACTTGACAGCAAAGACTTAATTTAGTGCATAGTGAAGCATTTACTGTAATTTTTAATTATTCTATGGATCACACGCGCTTCTGCAATTTGTAATACAGTCATTCATTAATAACTTTATCTAAAGATGTATTAAGGATATTACCTTTCTACGCAGTCTGACAGCCTGGATGTTAAATTTGATGCTGGGGCATCGTGACCACCTATTGCATACAAGAACCCATTCCAGGTGGTTACACCTACACCACCTCTTCTTTTTGACATCTGAGCACAGAGAGTCCATTTGTTTGTATGAGGATCAAAACATTCTACTGACTTAAGACAAGAACTTCCATCTCGACCACCGACTGCATAAAGCCTACAAAGTTAAAAAAAAAAAAAAAAAGAATAAAAGTAAATAAATACTGTCTGAACAAGAAAAGTTTCCAATGATGTATAAAGGACTTTCCAATTTGTTAAAAAGGGAAGTTTAGAAGGAGACTTTCAACTTTCAATAGAATATTCTGTTGCAAAAACTCACGATAAGATTTTGCTTAAATCTTTTCCTATTGTCAAGATCAATACATAATAACAATAATTTACAGAAAATTGGTATCTATAACACAGCATTTACATTCCAACCTATGCATGCAGATAACCTTTTCAAAATTACTTATGTGACTTGACAAAGGACCATTTCTAGCATGGTCAGAGGGATAAATTCAGTAGTGGATCTGTGCATGCAACAACACTGCCCTGCCTCATTCATCTTGGGCACACAAGTATTTTTCTGGACCTGGGCTGTAGTTTACGAATGACAGTGCTACCTTAAGTCACTCACACCCACTAGGTGGCCTAGTTTGCTCGGTTCTAACAAAGAGGTTTCTAGCATTTTGTATTAATAAAGGATTTCAACTTTTTGGAAAGGTTAGAAGGAACAGATTGGGTTTAGGAACACTCCATCAGTGATGAATCTTTAATCAAATAATCAAACCTGATAAAGAGTTTATGAGCAATCTATGCTTAAAAGCAGAAATGCCCAGCACTGTTATGTGGGAAGGTAGGAACTCAGAAGCCATTCTAAAAAGGAAGCAACTCATCAGAAGTCCAGTCTGAAAGATTACCTGAAACATCGTTAATGAAATGCTTTCAGAGCCTAAGGCGGATTATAGTACAGTTAAAATAAACATCAAATAAACATTAGATACTGCATATGATTATAGTGTGAACGATTTGCAACAGCTACTATGAAGCACTACTCAAGATATCCTCAGTTTGGGAAACACCGGTTTGGGTTTTTAAATATACTGACCAAAAAACTTAAATAGAAACACCTTGTAGATATGGTTGACCTAGTAGTTCTCAGTAATAATTTTAATACCCTTAAAAAAAAAATACATTTCCATGGAAGATCCCATGTTTAATAACACAACTTGTTTAAGGTAAGGAATGTACTGAAGGATATTAAAAAGTCCTGTTGCAGTTCCAAAAAGTTCATGACTAAAAATCAATCCTCTACGCAACATAGTATTTAAATGAAGGCTCCCATCTTACCTCCCACTGAAACATGACAGAGTTATTGATCACTTATGCAGTGATTTCACATTTTGGACATGAAGAAAGATATATTAATTTCTCTGTATGAAGGTTTTGAGCAAATCATCTGAAATATATCGAGTTACAGATAGATATTACTAGTAAGTGCAGAAGTTACTGCTCCCTCAGCTGAAATGCTGCATGCACTTTTAAAGTTTTTTAGCTATGGGCACCTATTGTTGCCACCTACATTAAGAGCCTAAGGAATGTTCTATAATAGTAGAGAAACGTGAAGCTCTAATTCTGGTGCTTTTCACCACACCTGGTATCCTCTGCTGAATATATAGGAAGCTTCAGACCTAACTTAGGCATCTGAGGCTGCAGTTCCAAGGCAGCCCAAGGCACTCTGCTTGCTGGCTGTTCCAAGTTCTTCCCTCCTTCCTGCACCAAGTGAGTTTCCTGGACTTGTTTCAGATCTCACAGGACCCTTTGGTTTTGCTACCTTACAATTATTATGACATTCAAACAGCTCAAGGGAGATGTGTCAGATAGTACATAAGAGGAAGTGAAAATTTGTGGTCAAGATAATGTAAATATTCTGCCACAACCACAATACTACTCAGCAACTCAGGTTAGCTTTGTCTACTATGGTATATTCCTGTAGCCACCCTGGCAAAACATGGTTTGGATAAGCCTACTACAAGGCTGGTGGAAAACTGGAAGGACTACTGGGCTCAAAGTGCTATGATCAGCAGTATGAAGTCCATCTGGCAGCTGGTTACTAGTGATGTTCCTCCCTGGCTGATACTGTGGCTGATACTGCTCAATGTCTTCATTAATTATCTGAAAGATGTAACAGAAATCAGCCTTAGTAAGTTTACTGATAATATCAAACTAAGGAGAGCTGCTGATGTGCTGGAGGGCTTGGTTGCTACTCAGAGACTTACACAGGCTGGAAAAATGGGCTGACTGTCATCTCACGAAGTTCGGCAAAGGCAAATGCAAAGTCCTGTACCTGGGATTGCATATTACCATGCAATAGTACAAGCTGGGAGCTGACATGAGAGGAGGCAGCTTTGGAAAAATAGACTTGGAAGCCCTGGCAGACGACGAGTCAGCAGTATGCCCTTGAAGTAATGACAGCTGATCCCCTTTATTCAGTACATACAAGACTGCTTCTGGATACTGTGTCCAGCTTTAGGCTCTCAGTACAAGGAAGACCTTGCCATACTGGAGCAAGGCCAGCTGATGGTCACTAAGATGATGAGGGAGCTAGAACACATAACATATGAGGAGAGGCCAAAAGCACTGTCTTTGTGCAGTCTTAAGAATTCTTGAGACAGCTAAGGAGGCATCTACTGCTGTCTTCACCTAATGGGAGGCTATATAAAAGACAGAAAATTCTCAAGAGGTATGCAGTGAAAGAAGGAACAGCAAGAAGGAAGTTCAAACATGGGAAATTTCAAACAGATATTAGAAGAAAAATGTTCAGTACAATGGTAGTCAAACGTCAGCACAGGTTGACCAGAGAGGATATTGAATCTGCATCCTTGGAGATATTCAAAACTCAGATGTGACCTGAGCTACTTCAGTTAACTTTGAAACTAGAAACTAGATCCAACTTTAAGGTTTGCCCTGCTTTCAGTTGGTGTTGGATCAGATGACTCCAGAGGTCCCTCCCTGCCACGATTGAGAGACGGGACACAGCTTGATGCAAGCAAGATGTCAATTTTACTGTTGTTACACACATACACTTATACAGATCAAAGGACGGCGTGTTCCAAACTGATTGGTTAGTTTTCAAACTAGACGCTCATTAATTGGCTAACATAAATGGATACAAACACATTCCTTTCTTATCCTAAGCTAAAACAATACCTCCTTATTTCAGGATGATTCAGCTCTTGTCCTTGTGCAGAGCAGACACTGTCTGTTATCACTAGCAGAGAAGACACTTTCTGTTTTCACCAGCAGAGTAAGCAGAGTAAACAGTCTCTGTTATCACTAGCTCATCTCCCCCAAGGTTTATGGCCAACAAGTTCCAGCACATCCTCCTTTATCAGTTGAGCCATACTGGGGGCTCCGCTGAGGCTAGTCGACTCCTGACCTACAGTTGTGGAGCTTGGGGGAGGCACCAAAGACTAGAGAGCGCCAAATGTTGCACCCCATCTTTAAAAAAGGCAAGAGGATGATCCGAGGAACTCCAGGACAGTCATCCTCGCTTCTGCCCCTGGGGAAAGTATGGACCAAGTCCTCTTGGTAGCTATTTCTGGCCACATGAGAAACCAACACAGGTGGGGGTGGTGATGCCAACGGCATTGTTAGAAATACCAAGACTGTTTCTGTAGTTTTCATACATTTATTGTATTATTTGATCATTAGAGCTACTAATGACCATCTCCCGGTCCCTTTGTGGGCTGGTGGGTGCCCCAGCTGCTGGCCTGTCCCTGGTTTCACCAGCTCCTGGGGCACCCTCCTACGGCTGCCGGTGGGGTGGCCTCTTGTTCGGAGGCGACGTGGCCTGAGGGCTGCCAGCCCTCCTCTTTGAGGCTCTCCGGGGTCCCCCAGGGGAGTGTTCGCTGCCCCGGCTGGGAGTGGAGGGCCCCGGCACAGCCTCCCCTGGGTCCTCCTGTGGTTCTTCTTGCTCCCTGTGGGTGGCAACAGGGGCAGAGGGAGGGCTGCCGGGACCCCCACGAAGGGCAGCCGACGAGGTGCTGGGGAGCTCTTCTGCCTCAGATGTGTCAGGGCTGCTGGAGGGGGCTGGGCTGGGGGCAAGAGACCCCCTTTGGGAGGCAGCGGGGCTGAGGGCAGCCGCAGAGCTGCCCTCACGCCCGTGCTGCTGAGGAGCGGCCTCCAAGCCCATCCGGCGTCGTGCCTCCCCGCCGCACCGCTCCACAATGGTGTCAATCAGCTGGCGCACGAAGGTCCTCGTGTACCTGCCCAGGGCACCCTGCAGCAGCTGGCACAGGGTTTCCTCGTCCGGGCCAAAGAGGTGCAGCCTGGACAGGACGAGCCTCCGCGCTGTTGCTGTTTCCCAGCAGTTGCCCCCAAAGAACAGCCACAGCTTCTGTTGCACCCAGAGCATCACGGGCCGGAGCAGAGCTGGGTCCTCTCGGAAGAGGAATGCCCAGATGTGGGCGTAGAGGCTGCCCACAGGAGCCCTGGGCACCAGCTGGGCAGCTGATGGCTGGGATGCTGCAGCTGGACGGCCAGGAGCACCTCCTGTCAGGTGGACAACAACTGATGGTACTGCAGATGGTGTGAGAACGTGCTCCTTGAAGTTGTTGTCCGCCTGCACCGAGTGCAAGATGGAGGTGACCTTCCTCTTGCAGAGGGGGCACTCGGGCTTGCTCTCAGCCCACCGCAGGATGCATGGGTAGCAGAATGTGTGAAGGCATGGCATCACGTAGCTGGCCTCCTCCCAGCTGTCCAGGCATATTGGACAGCGGTTCTCCAGCTCCGTGGCCATGCTCTCCACGTGCTGCGGTGGACTGAGGGGAGCAGGGGATGTTGAGCTGCTCCCTGTCACCAGCGCTGCAGCAGCAGGTGTCACGCTAGAAAAGGAAGAGAGGCCAGCGTCATTGGCTGGCCCGGGGAGGGCTGGAAGAAATACCCAGGTCCCTCAAGGAGGAAACTCTCCCAGCTCCCCACCTCAGGCTGAGGTTTCCCCTCCCAGCTCACCTCTGCTGCTGCGAGCGCACCTCCTTGGTGCCCCGGCTGCCTGAACCTGGCAGGGCCGGGGAAAATCCTTGGATGGCTCTGAGGTTGGACACGGAGAGCTGCAAAAAACAACTGCCCGAGCCAAACACCAGCACCAAAGGCCTCGCTCAACACTCCAAACCTCGCGACCTCGCTCAGCTGGAGTGCAGGCATGAGCTGGCTGGCTGAGACTCGGCGCATGAACGTAAGCAGCGAGGGACGCGTTGTCACAATCCATCGCTCGGGGACGTCATAGTCCGTCCCTCGGTCACATCAGAACCCGTCACTCAGCGACGTCACCATCCACCTGGGGGATACACCACAGGTCATCCTCACCCATGGTGTCCACCCCACGTCTGGGGTTACTGCGACGCCACTGCCCACTCCATCCCCCCATCTCCCATCTTGTGCTCGGCATCGGTGCTTCGTGCCAGTCACGGAGGCCTCGGCCGTGTCTTCCCAGGGCCCCGTCAGGTCGCTCTGGCCAGGGCAGACGTCTCCAGGCATGTATGGCAAGAGGGTTCAGTGGATAACACCTCATGCCTCCCTGGGAGGCTGCAGGACAAAGTCCCACAGACTCTCCCCACAGCCCAGCACTGCTGGCCAGCCCTCCAGGCTCCCTGCTTCCTCCAACGGGGGGTCACAGGCAGCACTGGGCTCTCTCTCAGGGGCTTTCTCTTCTCTTTGTCCCCTAGCCAGAAGGCACAAGGGTGATCCCCCCCTGCTTAGCACCCATCTGGCCTCATCTGGGCACTATGTCCTGTTTGGGGTCCCAGCCAGGAGATACATTGACAAACCAGAGGGGCTCAAGGCAGGCATGGAGGGACTGTGGGACTGAAGTACGCGCCCTGAGAGGAGGGTCTGGTTCAGCATGGAGCAGGGAAGGGTTTGGGGCACCTCACAGCACCCCCCCGTGCCTTTGGGGTTGGGATCAAGGGGGTGGAGACAGGCTCTTCCCAGTGGTGCTGGGCTGAAGGGCAAGAGACAGAGACATCAGCTGAAACTAGAGCGGTTCGGCATGGTTAGAAGGGAAAAAAATGAGAAGAATGATGTTGATGCGGCAGTCACGGACACTGCACATGACCAATATGATCAAGCAAATGCCACTTTATTGCCCTAATAGATCGGTTTAAGTATACATTCTAGTTCCTGCTCATGCGTAAGCCATCTGTTGATTGGTTAGCATGTGCTGTCCACGCACCTAAAGCAATAGTTTGATTGGATAAGGTCTTTTGATCACACAAATGGTTCCCTCTGCCTGTATCTTGTCTTGTATCCTGCTTTCAGTCATGTATGCAGTACTTTGTCGTACTTTTTGTGCTTGCTTCGTCAAACTCGTAGCAATAGTTGACCGTCGCAACATCCTTGAGGCCTGCTGCCTGCAGAGGCCTCTGGCTTACAGATGAATCCGTTCCATTGTGTCTGAATTGTTCACTATGTGTCCATTGCTTTCCAAATATCCCACAGTTACGAATAAGAAGTTTGGGAAGGACTGTTTGGAAAAATATGTGTAACTCAATGACTGGTCAATCTTTGTCTGTCTAAAGTGTTTTGAAATGGAAAATGTGTTTTGGAAATGACCTAAATTTGTGCTTACTGCAGGAAGTTACAGCTTTGCCTCGTGGGACTTGTAATGCGGCTTTGCAGCCTTGTCCAGACTCCTCTGCCAGACTTCATATCCTCTTCAGGTTTTACCAGGTTCCACTTATTGCTAGGGCAGTGCTGCAACCGGAGGTGTCATGGCCAAAAGAAATATCATAATCTTCCAGTTAATGTAAATAGCTCTTAAAGCTCAGGATCAGAGTATCCTTCTGTAACGCTAATCTGAGACACCTTTGGCCTTCTGCTGAGGAAAGCTGAATGCCCACGAATTACAGCATGTCCAGCTGGACCACTGGGTGCTCAGGAGCTCTGAAAAGCCAAGCTCTTACAGATATGACCTTGAGGTTAGATTTTTAAAGCTAAAAGTACTTAAAACATTCTTATCATTGACTTTCAAACGTTGCATTGACTTTCATATACTTATTTAGGTACTGAAATTAATGGTTTGATTTTCAGAGCTCTTTCTTTGACTTTTACTGCAGCTGCTTATTGCTCAGCCCTTTTGAAAAACAGATTTTATTTAGATCCTAAGCATAGGTTTAAGACCCCAGATTATTCTCTTCTTTCTGGTATCAGCTTAACTCTTTGATTATATTAATTGCCAGGTGTAGGGTTGAAAAGGTATATCACACCTTTGGAACAATGGGGAAAGTGCTATTTTCAAAGGGAGCTTAAATAATTTTTAAAGATTCTTTGTGAGTGATTATATTGTAAGGTCATGCATTCATCTAGGCAGTTTTCTGTATATCTGTCAGAGGAAGAAGCCAAATATACACATTGGAAAAACAAACGTGCTTTCCCTGAGGAGTTAAAAGATATTTAGAGGGTGCACCATGATGAATCTAGGTTTTCCTGCTGCAGCTGAAGTCCTCACTGCTCTTGGCTTCCTAGCAACAATGCCTTCGTAACTCATGACTGGAGACAGTACAGACATAAATCAGTCTATCATTTGTCATATAATTGATCAATCTATAGGCACTCCTTACAATAACTGATCTATATCTTTTAGCAAAGATATACAATGACAGCAGCGAGTATCAACATCATGCAAACAATATGGAAAATGACATTTTTGGTTACGATTTGTCTATCCTGTCCTGTTCTCTCTTTCTCCCTCCCACAAAATATCATGAATCATTCAGAGGCTATGGATATCATCTAGCATGTCAAAAAACATCCCTCACCTGAAAGACAAAATGCAATGGGAAAAGCACTCTTGCAGCATGCTGCTGCCCTCCTCATCTTAGGACAATTAATTGTATCACTCCCTGCTATTAATGAAGGACAACGTGCTCTCACCCTCACATACCGTCCCTTCGAACCCCAATGCGGGG
>JAVJGG010000029.1:1171442-1212167 GCA_035590195.1 Aviceda cuculoides
TACCTTACAAACCCATCCCCCCCCCCCCCCCCCAGCTCTTACCAACTAATATCTCCTCTCTCTCTATTCAAATTGCCCCACTCAGGCAAGCAATTAATTATGGCTAGGTTTCCAGAATAACTGTCTAGGTGCAGGTTTGCTGGGAGAAAACTGTATTTCTCCTACGCCTACTTCAGTTTCCCTTTCACTTTACTGATGCAACACTGAATGCCCCCATGACCCCAGACATCTGGGATATTAGCTTCTCTCTGATTTTTGAGTACGGGAAGGTGATTTGAGTTGTCGTCTTCTCTCTCGTCACCTTCACAACTGCACTCTCCACTGCCTCTCTAGTCTGATTAAGGGGAATCAAAAATCCAATTAATTTTTAAGGTGCAATTGGATTAGTTCATTGAGATGGATCTTATGAGGAAGCAATCTAGTACATTAGACTGATGAACTGATGATGAACTTGATCACAGAGATGTATTCCTCAATTGTATGTTTGTACAAGCTTGGGCTGGCCATTGCTACATCATTTCGTCCATTCTTTTAAATGAAAGAAACAAATTATAATTGTTAAATCCACCTTGCTTTCCACTGATCAAATTCTAAGTCAGCCTAACTTTGCATTTAGCTTTCTTGTCCACCCCTGTCTGCCCTTAAGAGTTCTTATCTTTTATGTGTCCTTTCTTCAGATTTTAAGATATTCAGGTCAAGGACCTTCTCCTCATATGTTTTTGCTTCTGTATTCAAAAATGCTCATATTTATATAGAATCATCTCTATTGCCTTTCAGATTTATGTACAATTCAGAAAGCTGCACACAGCTGAACAACAACAACAAAATTATTTGGTAAAGCAGATGTTTTCCTTCTTGTGGGCATTTTTAGCAGTTACCAGCATATGGTTTAGCTTACAAAAGCTGCTTCTAACTCTGAGAAGTGGTAAATCCCCCTGGCTGACACTAGGGATAGAGATAAATATGAAAGTGGTCAAGTGAAGAATAACGTATGGTGTGGCTTGATGTCTTCTCAGGGAAGTGGGTTTGGAGTATTAATTCTTCAAGTGACTTTACATTCTCTATTGTTCTGAGTTCCATTCTCATGACCAAGAGTGGTAAGAAGATTTCCACTTTAGAGCATTTAAGCTCCATGATAATCAATCCCTTTAAGATCTATACATCAGGATACATAGGTGTGAATCTTATCCATTGTTAGGTTTTTGACAACATATTTGTGTAAGATGAATAATTTTAGCTTTGCTTAGTACTGGTACAGGAATTTTAAACTCCCTGGCTTTTTGTGGAACTACTTGCAGGATAACTTCACAGGATGATAAATATGACAATTTTTCATATATTTTCAATGCTCATGCCTCAGTTTCTGTACTCTTAAGTATTTTGTCTTCAGGTAGTGGACATAGTTCAATTGCATATGCATAGCTCTTGCAGATAGAGATCTCAATCCAATATCTGTTGGAAAAATCTGTTGGGGTGGTTGGGAAGGTCTGGAAGATGGGTATCACCATTCAATCTACAAACACCAAAGAAACAGGGTTTAATGCTGAATGGAAGGAGTCACGGTTAGACTACAGAGTGCCTGAGATTCCAGCTTAGAAGGAAATCCATGTGAGCTATGTCATTGATTCATGACATGGCTTAGACTGTAGCAACTTGGTTGACTGTTTCTATGCAATATGATTTTTGTCTTTAATGATATTGCATTCATGAGATTTTACTACTTTAAAAATATTCTATTTTTGAAGAGTCATAATGGGGAGTTTCCACTCATGGGAGTTAAAAAATTAGCTGTGCAAGTAGGATTTTACTGAAGCCATGGAGACTGCTTACAATAAAGAGGGTTCCCCAGCAGGAGTTCATACGCTTTAAAGTAGTTCCTGAATGAATAATAATTTCAAATGCTGAATAAATATCCTGCAGTTTACATCTCAGCTTTTTATGCTATTCTGATACTGCCCATGATGTTGTAGCTTTCATGCCAGGATTCTAATGGAAGTTTAAACTTTTTTTTCTTTAGAAAACAGAATCATGTTAGTATGAAAAAAGGTTCAGAATAATTCATCACTTTTTTTTCATTAATTTTAGAGAGATTTATGACCTTGGTTTTTTTTTCTTTTTTTTTTTTTTCCTGAGTGATAAAGCTGTATGTATAAAGGGGTAAAGAGCTCAAAATGCCAAAAAAGCTTTCCGAAGCCATCAGTCAGAGAAAATGTACAGCAAACTCTACATCGTTACAATGCAGCAATGACAAAACAGAGGTCAATTTATTCACAATTTAAATACATTGCATTAATTTATAGTTCCAACTAATAAATAAAATAATTGCTGTTTTCAGTAAAGTAGCAATGCAAAATGTCCAAAGATTTGACATCAAGTCTGAATAGATTGTGATGCTCTAGAGAGAGATGAAACCAACCCAGCTAGCTGCAAAGACTATCTATTGCAGACATGACCTCTAAAAGGTCATCTGGGAAAAATCTGAAACAAGATAGAGACAAAAAAAGGTCAATATTTCAAATCATAACACTTCGGGAACTTTTGTTAACTCCCAAGCAATATTTTGAAGGTTTTTTTTAATGCCTTTAAGATTTCTAATTTGTCTTTGATCTTAATACGGTAGCTTCTTGATCAAAGCAGTATCCTAAGATAAATGTAGTAATTGACTGTAATTGTAGTAGGAGCTGGTTGCAGCAATAATTCTACACTAGTAATGGTGGTGTAATCAAATAAGGAAACAGCCTGACCTTCCCTCATTCCCTTCTGTTTTTTCCCTTCATGCCTGAAATTTCTCACATCTTTCCAGATTTTTGTTCTCCCAAGCCTTCTTCAGGACTTCCCTTATCTCTACCTTTTCCCCACTCCAAAGCAACTTTGCTTTGCCTGGGATAATGACTACAAAGATGATCACAGCTATGAAATGGCATCTTTACAGGAAACATTTAAATGGAATAGGACTCTTCAGCCTAGATGACAGGTACCTGAGGGAAAATATTACAAGTTTACACACTTTTAATGGGCAAGGTGAGAACGGATGTTCAAAATACCAAAGGAAGATGCATATCTGCCACTGCATGTAAATAAGTTGCGGAATTCCTTACTAAACCATGTTGCATATGCCAAAAGTTTGCATGGACTCAATAGCCAACTGGAAGGAAAAAACCACCACACCCTAACCATTAAAGGTTATTCGATACAAAACAAATACCTCTGTCTTAAAGTTTATGAGTTGCAAATTTTTGGAGCCTGAGAGATTCCTATTCCCAAGACATCCATTTGTGACCACTGTCAGAAACAAGTCAAGCACCTTTGATATGACGTGGTAGGTCAATCTTGTGCTCCTCTGTGTTCCACTTGGAGCGTATCTGTGTTCTCTGTTTTCCACTTGGCTCCTTGCCTCCCCTTTGAAACCATATTTATAATCTCTTCCTTCATTACTTTTGACTAGATATTTGGGGATGAGTTTGCTGTCATTTCTGCTGCTGAGGTCTGACATGCAACTCACTGAAGTTAAAAGAGATTCCCTGAAAAACTAACAAAAGGACTTGTTTGGTAGGCATGAGAACAGGTAAGAAACATCTGTGACACTATATGCTTGCTGAAAGAAGACAGCAGGGATGCATTGCTTGCAGCACAACATTACTTCAGTCCTGTTTGTCCTTCCCCCCTCAAAGTTTCAGCCAGGAATTTTACAATCAAGCCCATTTTGAGTATTTTTTAGATAAATATGTTACTCAGATCATTCCTGTTACTTTGTCTTCATTGTAACCTACTCACTTCAGCACCAAATCTAGCTGCCCTGTAGTAACTTCTAATATCAAGTCACATCCTTGGCTCCCAAGACCACTTGCGTCATGATTTAACTCCAGCCGGTAACTAAGCTCCACGCAGCCACTCACTCACTCTCCCCCACCCAGCGGGATGGGGGAGAAAATAGGAAAATAATAAATGGTAAAACTCATGGACTGAGATAAGAACAATTTAGTAGAACAGAAAGGAAGAAACTAATAATGAAAATAACAACAATAATAAAATGGCAATAATAATAATAATAATAAAAGGACTGGGATATACAAAACAAGTGATGCACAATGCAATTGCTCACCACCCACCAACCGGTGCCCAGTTAGCTCCTGAGTGTCCCCCATTCAGGCCAACTCCCCCAAGTTTATATACTGGGCATGATGTCACATGGTATGGAATATCCCTTTGGCCAGTTTGGGTCAACTTTCCTGGCTGTGTCCCCTCCCAACTTCTTGTGCCCCTCTAGCCTTCTTGCTGGCTGGGCATGAGAAGCTGAAAAATGCTTGACTTAGTCTAAACATTACTTGGCAATAACTGAAAACATCAGTGTGTTATCAACATTCTTCCCATACTGAACCCAAGACATAGCACTATACCAGCTACTAGGAAGACAATTAACTCCATCCCACCTGAAACCAGAACAACTTGACACACATGTGCTTTTCAGGTCACCAGAACACATCTGACAAGAGCTGCTTCAGGTCTGAGAAGAGGTAGCTTTTACCTGCTCCAGCTGAGCTCTCTTGTTCCATTTCCTGAACAAGATGTTGTTGACAAACACTTAGGAAGTACTTAGAAACAGGAGCACTGTGATGCCAAGGAAGACCTTTTCTCCTGCTGGGGAATCTCCCACTGCTTGACTTGGAATGTAACAAAGATAAGTTTCTAAATACTCCCACGCAGATGTCAACTATAGTTGGCTCCTGCCAACTTCAGCAGAGCTGAACCTGAACTGCAAAGGAACAGTTTATGTTTTTTTCAGGAGTGTGATAGGTATGATTCCCTAGAAGGCAGCTCTGAAGGGCAAAGGAGCTCAGGGAATCTAGCAGGCCTTTAAGGACAGCTTCCCCCAAATGCAAGAACAGTGCATCCCAATGCTCAGGAAAAGCAGTAGAGCCATCAGGAGACCAGCTTGAACAAGCAGAAAATTCTTGGTGGAGCTCCAGTGCAGAAAGGCAGGATTTGGAAGCACAGGACAGGCTATAAATGAGGAATTTAGAAACATTGTCTGGCCATGGAGGCATGATGTTAGGAGTGCCAAAGCTCAGCTGCAATTAAGTCTTGCAAGGGGCCTTGAAGATGACAAGCAGAGCTTCTACCTTAGTAGCAAAAAGCTGAACAGTGCAAACCTGGACCCATTGCTCAATGATTCAGGTAATTTAGTGACTGGAAATAAGATAAGGCTGAGGTACTCAATGATGTATTTGTCTCAGTCTTCACCAGGAAAGTCTCCCAGGTCTCTGTGCTTGCAGGCAGGGTTCAAGGAAAGAAGTACCAGCAATGGATGAAGGTCAAGTCAGGAATTATTTGAGAGAACTTGACCCATAAGAGTACATGAGACCTACATCCAAGTCACTGATAAAAACTGTCTGATACCCTTGCAAGGCCACTGTCTTTTAAAGATCAGTGTAGGTCTCTGACTGTAGAAAGGCAAATATTGCCCTCATCTTCAAAAAAGACCAACAGGATGATGCAGAGCACTACAAACTGGTCAGTCTCAGTTTGGTTCCTTGGAACGTATGGAGCAAGTCCTCCTGAAACACATTTCTGGTGACAAGAAGAAGGTTATTGTGAAGTCAGCATGGATTTACTAATGGTGAATCATGCTTAACCAACCTGACTGCTTTCTGTGATGAAACAACTGGATTTGTGGACAAGGGAAGAGCTGTGAATGTCATTTACTTTGACTTTAGCAAAGCTTTGGACACTGTCTCCCACAATATTCTTGTACCCAGTTTCGGACATTATGGTCTGGATGGATGGAAACCACTGATTGGATTATCAGGCCTAGAGGGAAGTGCTTAATGGGTCATGCTCTATCAGGCAGCAAGTAGGACAATGAAGACAAGTGCAAAGTCCTGTATGTGGGAAAGAAGAGCCCCTGGTGATGAGATGGACTGGGTATTGGGGGCTCAGGGTCTTGCTCTGCAGGAATGACCCTGGTGTTTCTGAAGGACAGTGGGCTGAACAGGAGCCAACAGTGAGCCCCAGCAGCATGGCAGGTTATTACAACTTCTTGGGCTTCATTAATAGGATCACAACCAGCAGATCAAAGGGAGTGATTTGACCTTTACTTGGCACTTGTTAAACTACATTTGGACTACTGCACCCAGTTTTGGGCCCCCAAGTACAGGAAAGACATCAGTAAACTGGAGCAAGTTCAGTAAAGGGACACCAGTTTAGTCAGGGCTTGAGCAGTTGCTCTGTGAGGGGAGGCTGTGGTACCAGGGGTGGCTTCGCCTGGAGACAAGATGGCTTCAGGGGCACCCAACAGCAGCCACTGGTACCTGCAGTGAGGTTATGGAGAAAATGGAGGTGGACTCTTCACAGTGGTGCATGGTGGGAGGATGAGAGAAAACAGGCACAAGTAGAAACAAGAGGTTTCAACTTGGTAAACAAACTTAATAGACAACTGGATAGAAGGAATGCCATTTCCATTGGCTATAATAATTCTGATTGGTTTTCTTCTTTCTTAATTAAATTTGGACAAGCCTTTTAGGAAGGTCAGTTGTCACCAATATTAGTAAAGTCAAGTTCATCACACCTGCAATATTACAGTTAGCTGAATCTATGCCTCTGTGCTGTGATAGAACTATAGTTCATCCTAGCACTAGGCAGTCTAAAAATCTAAGAAGAAAAAAGGATTAGAGTTCCATCATAAATCAAGCAGATTTGGAAACTATGCTATCCAGATCTGGACTCCATTCAGCTAACGTCCTGTCTGTAAATCTGCTATCTGCCTCAAAACGTCTGTTTTAGAAAAAGCACAAGTAAATCATACACACTGTGACCACTGAAAGCAAGCAAAAAAACCCTATTCATGTGTTTGGAGGTAAGCTTTAATTTTAAAAGGATCAAGTTTAACAGCTGAACTAAAAAGAGATTAAGTTGGAAGTAATAAAACCTGAAGTCTAACATGTCCAGAGTGAATATTTTTATCAGAGCAGTAGTCATGATACTGTTTATTTATAAGTCTGCAGTACATGCAGTTTTCCAAATATTTCCAAACCAGAAAGAATTCATAATCTGCTAATTAGAAGATTAAAATGTAGTTATGAAATAGGACCTCCCCCCAAAACAAAACAGAACAACAAAACCATGAAAAAACTGAGACTGGGAGAAAGAATAGATGTAGCAAAAGTGGCTTAGAGACTGACAGCACTAAAGTGTTTTTTTGAAAAGTGTTGGAAATGTGAGCTGGCAGAAGGAACTCAAACTCATTGATTTAAAGGAATTTAACAGCCACACCATCCTAAATCAGTGTTATTTTCTTATGTAGGGAATGACATCAGATGTCTTATGACATACTCTGCTTCACTTAATCCAAAAGAGAGCTTTCAAATCACCACATGGCAGTCTTGGGGTGGGTGAGGGATGAAGAAGAGACGGAAGAATTCACAATTTGCCCTTACTTCTCTGAATTTAACCACTTAAAAACAGTTCCCTGAAGCAAACCATTTACTGATACAGTAACATTATGCAAAGACCAGGGTGAACTTTCAGCTGTGCTGCTTAGCATCTGCTAGGTTACCTTCTTCAGACCATGCCCATTCCCAGAGTTTGTGCCTATCAAGGAAAGCTGACCCACTCACATGAACCCCCTCTCATCATAGGAGACTTATAGAAATTAAAGGGTATGGGAAAACCAGTGGCAAATGTCATGGAGCACCAGTTTGTAATTGCTAACTCAGTCTAAGGAAGAATGATGGCAATCACCATGCCTGACTAGGATCATGCTGGTTAGCGAATTCTAACCAATAATCTTTTCACTGAACTGAACGTGTAAGTTCAGGGAACCCTAGACAGTTTTAGAAGTGAAACAGAGACCACAGATCTTGGAAGAGGTGTCCAGACCTTAGAAAAGTGGAGGATTTTATCCTTATTCAGATTCAGGCTCCGTGAAAGATAAATGTGTGTGCTCTGTTTCTGAATCCAGGTCAGCCTGTGAATGCTTTTCCTTTACCCTTCCTATTCTACACCGTCCTTCTCCAGGCAGAGTGAAATGACAGTAGATCATCTTTGGCAAATTGTGTACAGGGCTTGTAATTAGAAGAAAACTTCTGAACTCAAGATTGCTTGAAACCTCTCAAGCATTTTATGAGGTACTTAAAATGAGATTAAAGTAATCATCATCAATATGCCATTTTAATCTCTAAGAAAAATGGTCATGTTGTCAATTTGACAACTATTCCTATTGTTCAAGACCACTCAGATTTAAATATATCCCTAGGAGCCACAAGCTCTTGCACATTTAGATGCACGTCTTCTTTGCCAAGGAAACATCATTATTGTCACTTATAATAAAGCATTGATGGCCATTTGCAATATGTTTTATCCTCAAGTATTGGAGTAATATTAGCACAATTTTCTTACTGATCAGCAACAAAGGGCTGTACAGGAAATTTTAATTTGATTGAGTTTTGTGGGAGAAACTAATACTCATTAAGTTTGTAACTAGAAAACATGGATAGATATGCAGACTTAAATATCCATACTATTTTCCCCCCTTCATTTAATACGTATCTTTTCAAATTAGTCCCATTATATATTACTAATGGTATTGCACAGATGTTCCAGACAAGAATGGAGGCTGATCATGCTAGCAATTATATGAGCTAGGAAAGTTTGGTTACTACCACAGAGATGTGTCAATACTGAGGTCAGCTGTGTCCTAGAAAAAAGCCTACGTTCAGCAGTCAGTTCTCATGGGTGGTTGCACGGCTGTGATTTTGCTGCATGGCAGTAACACTTAACTTTCTGCTGCTAAATCTGTCTTTTTTGAAGTAGAGACATATCCCTTTGAGGACATACAGTAGATGAGGCTATGAAACTAATAAATGCTATATAGGAGTCCAAGTTGATAGATAAAAAGGAGAAGGTCTTGACTGAGACAAAAGTAATACCTCATGGAAAGCTTAAATAGACACAGTAGTAAGACACTATCAATGAGCATTGAGTATTTCACATAAGGTTTCACAGGAAAATTCCTGATAACTGTGCAAAAGCTGCTTGAAAGACCACAGTTACAAGCTCATTCCCCACCCTACCTCTGCTGAAGGAAGAGAAAACTCTAAGTTTGCTGTAGTTGGCAAGAGTCAGATGTAACTTGCTCTCACTTGATTAATCAAGTTGATTTATCAAACTTGAAATGAGATGGTTCAATCCTGATGCTGTTCCAATCAAACATCAGCAAGCACCTCACCCAGCTCCTCTGCAGTAATCTTGACAGGCTGCCTTAGATCCAGGGCACTCTTTCCTTTGGCAGAGAAGTTCAAACCATCTTGCATTACAAATTGGAAATGACACAAGATATTGAAATCCTTTATGAGTCTACCATTCTCTGTCCAGTGCTGCTTTCTGCTCTATGTACCTTGGCTGTGAGCCAGCAAGAGATTTCCTTAGATTGAAAAATCTTGTGCCTGCTGGATTCACCAGGTCCATGGCTTCTTGTAGTATTAAAGTAGCATAGCAGACCTCTAAGGCTGGTGAGAAACTGGCCTTGAATTTCCAAGCAAAAAAACAGGGAACTTCTTTGCAGGATTTTTTTTTTTAGCAGGTGGTGATAAAAGTCAGCACTTGCCCATTGACAATCTTTGCCATTTATTTTTACCAGAAAGGAACTTTTGAGGACCAGATAATTTTAGAAAAAGCTTATTTCAAAATGACTATGAGAGTAAGTCCTGGTGTCACAGTATCAGAGAAGAAATGGTGGCCAAGGGTACCAAGCTCTTCTATTCTTAGCATAGGACTATGCAAAGTTGAACCCAGCTATGGTCTGGGTGAGTGGCTGTATGACTGGACGTGCTACCAGAACTACCAATGCCACAGCTGAGTGATTTCCTGGCACTCCTGCTAATTCTTCACCTATTCTTGAGGCTCCACTGTAGAATGATTTTAAGTGAGCACACCAAACACTTCAGCTAACAATGTCTGTCAACAAGCAGGTGTTTTGCAAGCAATTTCCCAAAAGTGTCATTGTCACACTGTGCATTAATGATCCATATAATCACTTGTGTCACAGGAGACATGCCAGGTCTCACATTGAACCTATTTCCGTAAGTATCTTGTGGGATCAGCAGGATGGGATCAGCAGGTTCAAAAAACTAACTGAAGTTCCAAAGTTTGGAATATGTGGATATCCTAACATTCCTAAGGTTTGTTATTTTGTTCACTCCTATACAAATTCTGACTAGAGCGAAAAGCATGCTGAAATCATATGGGAGAAAAGCCAATTGCACCATACCTGCATCTCCAGGGAAATAGAGAAGACTCTACAGAGAGGAAGGAAAGGAATGTCTATGTGCAGTAGTACTGTGACTCCAACTCAAATCTATAAATTCCAAGGACTGGAATTATTCAAGAGTCTTTAGTACCAACACTTTTGGAAAAGTCTTAATCACTAGCCAGGTATTGAAATCTTGAATATCAAAGAAGAAAGGAAAACAATTAGCAGTGCTCTGTGGCTTATTTTAAATTATTCTCTTGTTGTGGTTTCAGCCCAGCCAATAACAAAGCACCATGCAGCTGCTCTCGCACTCCCCCCGCCTCCCCAGCCACAGTGGGATGAGAAGAAAATATAAAGAAAAGTTCCTAGGTCGAGATAAGGACAGGAAGGGATCACTCACCACCTATGGTCACAGGTAAAAGACAGGCTCAACTTGGGGAAGAAACAAAATCAATTTAATTGACTACCAATCAAATCAAAGTAAGGATATTAGGAAGTAAAACCAAACCTTAGAACACCTTTCCCCCACTTCTCCCTCCTTCCTGGCTCAACTCCACTCCCGGTTCTCTCTGCCTCCTCCCTCCCGTGGCACAACGGGATGGTGAATGGGGGTTGGGGTCAGTTTATCACATGTCTCTGCCGCTCCTTCCTCCTCAGGGGGAGGACTCCTCACTCCTCCCCTGCTCCACCATGAGGTCCCTCCCACAGGAGGCTGTCCTTCATGAACTTCTCCAACGTGAGTCCTTTTCCATGGGCTTCAGTTCTTCCCGAACTTCCCTGGCATGGGTCCTTTCCGCGGGCCAATCTTCAGTCACAAACTGCTCCAGCACAGGCTTTCCTGTGGAGTCACAGCCATCTTCTCTACTTCCCATCAGCAGGCAATGTCCAGCCACTTCCTGGGAAGCAGGGCTTCAGTACACATAGCGGTTGCTCCAGAAGATGAAAAGTGTCCCCCTGCTTCCGTCTCCCTTTACTTAGCTTTTATATCTGAGCTGATGTCATGTGGTATGGAATATCTGTTTTGTTAGTTTAGGTCAGCTGTCCTGGCTATGCCCCCTCTCAAGATCTTGCCCAGGCCCAACCTGCTGTTGAGAAGGGGGCAAAAAATGTTGGAGAGACAGCCTTGATGCTGTGCCAGCCCTGCTTAGCAGTAGCCACAACATTGGTGTGTTATCAACACCTTTCTAGGTACCAATACAGAGCACAGCACTATGAGGGCTGCTATTGGGAGAATGAACTCCATCTCAGACAGACCCAATGCACATGGAAATGTTTCTTGACATGGCTAGTGTCCACAACTATTTTTTTGTCAATAACATGTTCCTTCTTATTTAGTTTTGCTTTTTCTCTGTTTTCTCTAATTCTGTTTATACAATGAGCTGCTCTATGGGCTAGCTGATCACTGGACAGTGATTTACACCAGTAATTTAAATCATGCAGCGAACTTTGCAATAGAGCTTGAAAAATAGTTAAACTGGGTTTTGATGTGTGTAGAGCCTCTGCTACAACAGATTCTTCCTAGGCTCTCTGGTCAAGTTCATGAGGAAGGGCAAGGTTTGTCATGATTTTAAGTGACAAGTTTTTAAAAGTTCAGTTTTGTTATTAAGTCATGGTTTATAAAGGCAGTGTTCAATGGCTATTGCTATTTCTTCAAAAAGTCACATAACATAAAAAATATTTAGCGGAAAGCTCAGAATACAAACCTGATTGGCTTCTAATGAGTTATGCCAAAGAGGTGGAAGTGAAGAAAAAACAAAGAAATGTACACCATTTTTTCTTATATTTACTGATGTCTATCCAACAGCTATAGAGCAAGACTGAAATGATAAGCAACCTCATAAGGTGTATTTTGGAAGTTATCTCATGCACTTTGTCATGGAAGTCCAATGTATAGAAATGATGAAAATTTTTTTATTGAGAACCAGGTGTTCTCATATAATTAAGTGGGAAATATTGCCACACTTACAGCATATTCTGTCTTAAATCTTCCTGTTTCAAAGCTCTCAGAGCTAGTCTTGTTAGTCCTGCTTTCACAACTTATTAATGTCATTCAAAAATAATGACCATATTGAATTTAGGTTATAAAATGCGAATAAAGTAGAAATAGGCAGGAGTTCTAATACCAACACAACTCCTTTGACATCAGACACATTGCCCATGTTCTCTTTTCATATGGGATATAGAAGTGATTTATAAAGCAGTACAATAACCATGGAAGAAGAACTGTACATCTTAGGTACCTACAATCCTCATCGTTTTATATAGCCGTCATCTCTGAATTCTGCAATACAATGCAAGTACTCTTGTGCAAAAGTGTTTACAGAACATCCATAATAAAGGTGTGTAGACATGGAAACTAAAGAAGAAAATAATTATTAGACTGTTTCTCAAAATGACATTCAGATATTACTTATTTCTTCATGTGATTTTGTAGTATAGCTCTGAGGCATCAAAAAGCTAAATTGAGCAATATCATCCCTGACAGGAGACAAGGAAACAAGCAGACTTCATTTACAGAAGCATATGCAAAAGAGAAGTTCAAAATAAGAAATGAACAAATTCATCTTTGATCTCAAAAGTCAGGTAAAGTCAATCGATCTATAGCAGGAATAAATCCCAACTGATAAGGAATGTAGTAATGCATATTTACATATTTGAATGGAATATTCTTCTACTCTGTAAAAAGAACAGGTAAGAATAACATGTTTTATGGAAGCTGAATCAGTTCATTGTGATCTACTGAAAAATTACAGGGAAAGAATAGAATCAATGTTCAAATGCATGAAGTGGAACAAATTAGTAGAATTTACATAAGTTTCTCACACACATGCATCAGCCTAGCTGGTGGGATCTTCAGATGCTAACTTCTCTTCTTACCTGGCTCTGACCAACACGGTCAGAGGCAAGCCAGAGTCCACAGTGATCTCAAGAGGAAATTTCCTCAGCAGGCTAGCTATTTCCACAATAGCCCAGACACTTTCTAGTTCAGTCTCTTTATGTTGTAAAAGTGGAACCCTAGGGTGAATAAGGAAAAAGAGAAAGGAATGAAGCCTGCAATGGGGACTCCAGCATTTGTACCTTAGGATGTGTTTAACACCTTTATTCTTCTCTCCACTGCAAAGTATTAGCTGTTAATTTTAGAAGGTTACTCTAATGCAGAGGCAATGTGAGAGGACACCAGGCTGACCATTATGTCTGTATCTTTGGTATGTATTACTTTCATTTCATTCTGCCTTTTACTGTTCCCTGAGGTTGATTCTTTGCCTACTCATTTAACAGTCTGTCTTCTTTTCTTCTTCCTTTTGTCTTTCTCCCTTCTCCTATCATTCCTTTCTCAGATTTCAGTTATCTCCCTTACAGTTCTCACTCTTTTTCTCACTTTTGCTCTTTTTTTTTTTCACTCTTTAGCATCCCCTGCTTTGAAAGCATATTCCTTCTATTAGTACATTAACTCACTCTCCAGCCTCTCTAATACTGAATTCCGACTGCTACCCCTTTGTACCTTGTCTAAAAGGGAAATAACACCACCATCACCACCACAGGCTTTGAAGAGAAATTATCGAAATGCACTGCACTTAGACAAAGTCAGATTTGATCTAACAGTAACTTTATATGTAATTCAGCAACTAACTTACAATAACATGACTCAGAAGAGAAAATCATGTGGTAAAGCATTACATTGAATGGGAAATGATTCAGTGAAAACACTATTCAGAGTAGGCAATTACTGAGTGAAGATATCTACAGCAGACAATTACTCAGTAAAAATATTATACAGCGCAGGCAAATATTCAAGCAAACATTTGACAAGGACAGCAATTATTCAATAAACAATCATAATTGCACCCAATGGAGCATACTTGCCATAAACAGTACAAATAATTAGCAGACTCAAAGTATGTAATTGTGACTGTCTGAGTCTTAGCTAATTGACATGGTAGCTAAGCTCTACGGGACAATCAGAATCTGTCAGTGAGAGGCAACTTGTTTTTCCTTTTGTCTCTTCAGTTCTAGGAAGTAATATCACAGTTCTATCAATTTTAATGAAGAAGAAATTGTAGCTTCATTGGTTTTCTGGAGTTAGTCAGTTATCCTTTTCCAGGAATGAGCGTTACTCACATGATTCATTTCTGCATTTGCTTCTTCTGTCACATTTTTAATCCTTTGCTTTCCACCTCACTTTCTTAATAGCTCTCAGAACTTGCTTTTTTTTTTCTGCAGTTGGTGTATTTTTCAAATTTCTCCAGTTTTCTGTTTCCAAAGCACAAATTAATTTCTTTTTATTGTTGCATAAAGACTTTTCCCATATTCCTTTTCTATTTGTAATAAAGCTCCCACTCATGCTCTCTTTCAGAGTCTCCCAGCAGAAGGAGGCAGCTCTCATTCTCTTTTAGTCCAGAACTATCACTTCTCCTTTTTTTTCCCTAACTAGATGAATTATTCTTCTCATGCTGGTCATCTTATGCACACCTCTATTTCCTCTTTCAGACATTCTCAAACTCTGATCTCAGCTGTTTTCTTTTGACTTACTCCAGGCATTCATTATTTGCTTTCACCAGCATCTATTGTAACTTCACAAAATAAATTTTTTCTTTGAAAAACGCACATTTTTTTATGATTACCTGGGTGAATGTACAGTTTTGTATCTTTTGTCTTTCTTCATTGATTAATGAAAGGTTTTTAAGCAATCCATCTGATTAAATTATGGATTTTTCTGTTGCTGAGTTATTTTTGGACATGAAGATGCTAATTCCTTTCAGCACAGTTTGTTTTCTAAGCATCTATATTTAGACATACATACCAAAAATAACTTGTACAAAAAAAAGAAGTAACAAGAGAGTTGTTAGGATTCTGTAACTAGAGTAACCACATTAGTATAATCACACTAACTTCTGTGTTATAGATTAGGATAAGTGATACCAGAATCAGTGTTCCCCAATCTACTACATTGCTAAACAAGTATAAGTATTCTGGTCTTGGTTTTAAGGACAAATTAGCAGCACTCTAAAGGTATTACTGTATTGCAACAGCAAGGCCAGCAGAATTTCAGTATGGTTTGGTAAAGTGACAAACTATACTGAAAAAGGCACTTGTATTCATGCAGAGAGTACCTGCATGGGGATTTACATCACCATAGCTACATGATCTACTTTTCCCACTAGAGTGCTGCCCAATTTCCCTATGAAGACAGTCTTTAAATGATGTAACATTACAAGTGCCATGGGAGCAGTCCTCAAAGTGATAAAAATTCTTCCCTCATTAAAATTTAAAACTATTAAAGTCTCAGGGAAATATATGCATTGGAACTGGACATTTTTAATTTGAATACACCAAATATTTTCTACCTGTCTCTTTCTGAGCTTGAAGTCACCAAAGCTTAGCAAGCAAGGGCAGAAAATTCCCTTTTGACTTGTCTCTTGATTATGATTAGAAATCAACCTATTTTTAATCAGGCAAGCAGAATAATTTATCATTTTATGAATTACCTCATATATAGTTCCAGTCTTAAAATGACAGAAATTGAGAACAACCAAAGTCATCCCACATCTCTCTTACTCCTTCTACCATCCTTCTTTCAGCCCAGCTTTCCCAAACACTTGCTTGAACCTTATTACCAAAGCAACTTCAAAAAGGTGGGAAGATTTTTTGGGCCTGATTTCTTCTTATATAGCTGCAAATCAGGACCAAATTAATGCAAGGGAAAGAAAACAGCAAAAATGCTGAGACAACTTAAATGAAAAGAAAGTAAAATACAAAATCTGTATTTTGTTCACTCCACACCAGCCACAAACACAGGCTTCAACAAATTAATTGCCTGAAACATCTTCCTCTCTCTCTCTCTCTTTTTAACATTTCTTGGAACTGCTCATATTTCTACTTGTCTGGGATCTTGTGAGCCTTGTAAAGACCTTGTTACAGGTGTTTACTCAAATAATTCGATTAACTTTAATGCATTTACACTGCTGTAAAGTTAGAATCAATCCTAAATATTATTTTCAGAAGCTACTTCTGCACTGATGATTTTCTGACTCTTTTCTAGCTGTGAGGAACAAAGGAAAGTTTGCTAAGAAACTTCACTAGTTTTAGTGTCAAGCAAACTAGAAGCCTGCTCTGAGTCACTTCTTCCAATACGAATCATTCACACAACATTAGACAGCTACTAGTTGTAGAGATTGAATCTGACCCCTGATTCACACACCCCGTTCATTGGCGAGTGATGTCTCCTTTCTCTTCCTTTGGGAAAGTGACAAAATTTTAAACCTTCAGGAGCCTGGAATCATGTGGAAATTATAATAAAAATAAAATTGTTCAATCTTAAGTTACTTCTCAGCTGATGACTCACAATAAAATATCTCAAAATGTAAGCCAGAAGAGGAACAGTTTGTCCTGTGCTACAAGCTAAACTTCCACTAAACTGCTTACAAATAAGTGCTGATCTCACTCAGGAAGTATATATTATAGACAGTATGAGACTGTTCTACACAGTTAAAACACTTGCTGCTTGTGTGATTACATTCTCACTCATTTTTTTTGCCCATGGCATACCGTAAGTACCTGTGGGTACTTCTTGGGCATGGTGAGATCATAACAGTGCATTTGGGGTAAAAATACCTGGCTGAAGCACTAGACTGAGACCCAAGAAACAGTTGTTACAGCCTCAGTTTAATCAAAAGTTTTCCATCTCACCTTGAACTGATCATATAGGAGTAATGTCAGGGAAACATTCCATTTTGTAACAGGGATTTAACAAAGCCCTTAATCTGATGGCCATTCGTGTTCAGAAAAGATGAATTCAAATGGGAATAAGAGGAGACCTTCAAAGTGAATAAGGTCAGTCTTACGAGAAAAGACCTAAAAGAGATTGGCCTGTTTAGCTAGCTAGAGGAAAGACAATGTGGCATCTTTACCTGTGTACATATACACAGCTATACACAGAGCTAGGGAGCATTGGGGGGAGAAAGAAATTAGGAAGGAAGGAAAGCTATTAATGTTAAAAGGCAAATGTAGTGCAAGACCAATAGATCTGAAGTAATAATGTCTACAATTAAGCTAGTAGCAGGTCAAAAACAATCACAGGACCAAGTTTTCTCTCTGTTAGGAGCTGTGTACGGAAAAGTCCCAAAGACCTGACAAAATTGTCGTTATTTGTGGCAGCCCAGATCAGGACTTGATTGTGCAGGGTCTCCTCTATGCTAATTTGTTTAAATATAAACAAACACACACATAAATGTTACACCATCCTCCTTCACAGTACCCTTTTTGTCTGAACTAAAGGATAGCAGCAAGAATCTGTCAGCTTTCTTATTTATTGTCATTTCTGCCTCAAAGTTCCCCTAATTTCTGACTACCCTGTCAATCTTTTCTGCTTTTTCTTTGCTCATATTTGCATGGGTGACTGTTGCCATCTACAGCTGTTATTGTGCTTTCAGTGTGTCTGCCCTGTCCTTGTGACAGCCTGACTTTGTCTCTGTTTCTGTCATGTTCTGATTTCCATTCTTTCCCCTTAAATGGCAAGTGCCTGCAGTGCTCAAATTGCATCACTGACCTTCCCTCCTGTTAAAAAAACTTGTTGTTTAAGGAATCTAAGAATTTATTCAACAGAGCAAAGGGGAATATGGAGTAAGGATGTGTGCTGACATTTCAACTCCTCTAAGCTTTCCTGGAAATTCACGGTGACAACAAACACCTGCAGTTCTCCAGCTAGCTGATCTTTTCCTTCGCCTCTTTGGTAACTGGGGAATGCCTTTGGCACCTGTGGGCTGACACCCTCTGCAACCTAGATCTAATTTTGCTGTCTTCGGTGGAGCCCTGTTAAAACAGCCACCACCCCAGTGCCTAAAATCTACAGTCAGAACCTAAGAGACAGGCAGGAAAATATGCAAATTGTCTTTAGAACCCCTTAGAGACAGTTGTCCCCCAAAATGGAGAATTTGGGCATGACAGCCTCTGTCACACTATGGCCCCCTGTGTAATGAATGGACTGTGGTGTAGCCATGGTACTGTGCCAGTCTGTCCTCTCTCTGTCAGTCACAAATGCAGAGCAGTGTCATGATCACAGGGAACCTAGGGAGGGACTAAGATGCCACTTACCATCACGATGGGTAGATTTGGCCCATTACAGCTAATCTGAACCATTGACTTCCCTTTAAATCACAATTCTGCTTTCCATTTGGTGCTAATACTTATGCCATTGGCAAAATAGATGCATAAATAACTACAGAAGACTGAAAACAGAGAAGACTCAACCTTTTTTTTCATGGTAATTTTACTTGCAAATACACTTGAGGTGGACACTGGGTCCCAGCTTCTGCTTCAAACTAACTTATTTAGATCTGTTATTTAATTACTTCTGAGAGACCCTTCAGAATGTCCTCTCCCTATCTAGGATAAACATTAGCTCCTCCCACATAATGAAAGTGATTTGCAGACACAACCCCAGATTAGATCACCTTCTTTGTGAAAAAGAACACAGTTGTTCTCGTTCTCTTCCAAGACCCCATCTCTCATTAAAGCAAAACCCACAAAAGCATGTAGCAAGCCTACTTCTGCTGTTTCCTGGTTATCATTGCACTGGCCTTTTCACCCCTTGGTTGGCAGTGACAACTCCACAGGTTTCAAAAGTCCTCTTTGAGATGGTCTAAATGATATAGATGTAATTATGATCTGCTGTTTCCAAAGAGTGTTTAGCTTCGGTGACCGCAACTTCTATTTCAGACTTGATCAATACTTTGTGGGTCTAAAAATATCTCATTTTTTTCCAAGTCTGTTAGCAAGTTTAATAAGAAATATTAGCTCTAGATCTTGCAAGATTACAGTCTTGTCTTTATTTTCTTTTACACTGGAGGCATAGCAGTTTCTAAGGTCATGTTTAAGTTTTATTAATTTATTTAAATTCTCAAATTTCATTTGAGAAAGAAACTAAATTATCTAAATTTCTTTAATTTTTTGAAACCTTATATATGCAAATTGTATACCTCAAGCCAGGAGAGACAATTTGGGAATGAATATAAACTATTTTTTTGGGGAACAGCTCTTTTCACCCAGTAAATCCTCCTAGTTGTTGCTCCAAAAGCTGAACTACATATAAGCAAGCTAGAATAATCCCATGATCCTCAAACAGCATTCTTATATATACAGTAATATATTGGTATGTCCTACAATTTATGTTCTACTTTACTCTTTTGGGCCTGAAAAGAACATCAGAAGAGTTTTCTATCCCCAGAATTGGAGCCCTAGAAATTGTCTCTCCAATAATGTATATCATACTATGCACTACAATTTAATAACCTGTTATTCACATTATGTAACTGTGAGGCTAGAGGAGAAGCATCACATGCCAGCAGGTCAAGATCATTTTCCTTTCTAATTCTTCCCCGCAAGATCCCAACATTTTACTGTGTCTAGATCGGAAAACCATTTCAGGTTGCAATTAGGTTGCTGGTTAAACCACTTCAGATTGCTGGTCAAAATTGCCACCTTGCTGTCCTTTAAAAAAGAGACAGACAAATCAATAAAGTGTGGCATTTCATTTTATCCAGGATAATGGGAAAGTAAATTAGTCAATAATGGGATCTTGGAGGTAAGTCATTCTAACTCTATTTCACACAATATTTTGGGATAAATGTGCTTAATATCTTTACGTGGAATGCCTACAATTTATTATAATTTTATACTCCTTCCTCTCTGAGGGCAACAGAATCTTGGCAATGCTTTGGAAATGGGATTAGAAGAGAGGTTTGAAAGGTTTAAAAATCTTTTTCACAGTAAAGCAGTGTGAAGCTGTCATCAGAGTAAATGTTTTTAAAGGAATTTCTCTAGATTTTCACTGCTGTAAATGAAAAGTATAGCCCAAGGAATGAGAGGCTGGGGTTTGGCTTGCTGTGGGTAGTCTATAATCTTACAGAAACTGGCAAATGTGAACTGTTCTCAGGAAGCAAATGTTTTCACATTTGAGAAGATGCATGTGTCAGAGCAGCTATTTCTTCACAAGAACAAGAAGACTTTTATTGCTCACTTCCATCTCATTTGCAGAAAACATTTCCCAAACATCTTGTTAGGAAACAGAAATATGTAAAAACACAGAGTTTAAATATTGTCTGTTAGTTTTGTCTTAACTATAGGTTTTGGTAAGCCATTTGTTGGTAGCACAACTGATAACATGTATATTAGGCTTTTTAAAAAAGCAAAGATGAAGTGATAAACATCCCTGTGTTTGTGATAATGCAAGCAAGACTCATAATTTTGTATATGACAATTTGTGCAAGCAGAGTTGAGTCATCTAAGGTTCTGTTCAGCTGAAATCCATACTCCCAGTTTGCTCGAACAAAAGAGCTTGCAGAGGTTCGAAGGACAGTTTCACTTGGTGAGTTGTTCCATTCAAAATAAGATTAAAAAACATAGAAAATTTATTTCACTACATCATTTTAGTCTCCTAAACATTACTACATTACTAAACCCAATTCAACTGTGCCAAAAACCCCCTTGCAGAAACTGTTGCTTAGCCATATGAATAGATGTGTTGATTAATGTAAAAAAAGTTGCAGTGCTGTTGGAAATACAGAGTACCCCAACAAAAGATGGGTTACAGCAGTTAATTTTTCCTTTGAACACTGATTTTTCTCAAGGACATGTTGTATGTCAACACCTGACGCTTTGTGATCTGAGTTTATTTCTTTTCACTGTGACAGTGAAGTCTGTCATAAGCCCAGAAGCTAGCGTAATGATCCCTGAGAGTGGCTTTGCTGCTGAAAAAGTCAATTTTATGAGAGGCTGAGGAAAATTCACTTAGTAAGAATGGCTTCACAAGAAAATTTACTTTGTTCATTCTGCAAATAGTTACTTGCAGCTGCAGCTGTAAATGCCAGTCTTCTTCAAGTTAAGGTGCTTCTTTTTGGTGTGATAAAAACCTGCATTGCCCTATAGCATTCCCTCTGGTACCACCCTCAGCTTTTTTTCTGTGTTGGCTTCTCTGGATTGTAAGATCTGGTGGGGATGAGACTCATATTCCTGTCTCTTTTATTGAGTTTACAATCCTACTAGTATTTACATACAGAATTGTATTTTCATAGTTGGGAGCATGAATCAAATTTACACAGCTGGGGGTGAAGCCAATAAGCAAGAATATCTATAACATCATGAGAATGCATTGTATGATCTATCTTAATTATATTGCCAGCTCTTTGGGCAGGAACTGGTCTCACCTTTGTTCTGTGATGCACAGCTTGATTATGTGTCACTGCACAGATAGGCTATAATGGATTGTAGATGCTGACCATATTGGAGAAATATAAGAAACCTGTCAAGCATCTCTATGACTGTCCATAGAGCAAGGAAAATAACCCAGTGTTCAAAGCCTGAATTAGTTTAAATCCCCATGTCCAAACTCTCATCTATACTATGCAGGATTGTGTTGCTACTCATTAACAAAGTTGAACTGTGCACAGCCTCAAATGAGAATTATTTGACTTTTACTTCAGAAAGGAAACTTCTTGGGCTTCAGCCCTCCAATGGGTTTTCATGGTACACTGAGTCACCAAAAAGCTCTCCCGAGTTCTAATGAAAAAATCAGCTGAGCTGTGTAATTGTTTAACTTCAGTAGAAGGTCTACAGGGTATATTGTACAATATGAATTGTAAATCATTGGACATTTCATTCAGTTTAGGGCAGTCACTGATTAAGACTGACTTCAAATCCACAGGTTGAATATGCTTGCTTTCCTGATTTCTGCTGGTATCCCAGGGTTTAAAATTTTTTTCATGAGTTTAATTTGGAGACCGTGATTCACAATATGTTACCACTTCATAACATGCTGGAATAATTCTGAGAAAAAGAATGAGACAAGGTATGTAGTGTGATTAGAGGTAGGTAGAACAGGGTAACATGTAATCTCAAATAAAATAAAGCATGATTCCAAAAATTCTTTTAAAGCCATTTATCATATATTTTAAATAACCATTTGCTATCACATCTCATCTAAAACTATTAAACAAAAGAAAATATGCTAAATTTGTATGAAGATTAAATTTATCAAAACTCAGAACTTCCCTACTGGCTCAATACAAGACTTCAAAGAGTTAATGCCATGTTTTTGAACAGTTTCTCAATCCATCCTAGAAGCTCTTGGCAATGCATGGAATAGTACCTATTTTTTTACTTAATTACCTATCACAGAGAAAAGATGTAAGTAATGTAAATTGTCTCCTTAGTGCTTCAAACTGGAAATCAGGTTCCCTTGCAATGAGAAAGTTGAAGGAAGTTTCACGGTGAGGCGCAGGGAAAGAGAAGGTAATTCTAAAATAGTAGTGTAACATCTGTCAAAGCAAGCTACTTATTCACTATGAGGAAGAAATTACTCTCTTGAACTTTTTAGTAAGGTCAGGTGGTAGGTGATGTACCTTGCATACCTTAGGAGTCTCAAATAAATACCACTACAGCCATGCAGGTTCTCAAGCAGGAAACCACCTAGTCAACATCTCTACTGATTTCCTTGGCTTTTTTTCTGTAAGACACTCTGAAGTTGCATTAAAACATTCCCCCAACGTCTACTTAGTCTACTGTAGATTTTATCACATCAAAAATAAACAAAAGCTTCAGAAAGTTTATGATGGCTCTTTGCTTATTGGTGTGACATTTATGGTTTCTGTGGCCTTGTGTGGTCTCTTCAACCATTACAGGATGGCAGAAATATTACTGATGAACTGCAGAACCGTGAGACAAATTAATTACTTTCTGCCTCTCGCACCTCTCACTGGGCTGAAAGTGGTGAGAACAGATGACCAAAACTTCAGCAGGGCTTGAATCATGCACTTCAGAGCAGTTACATTCTTTTTAATGCTTTCATCACATGGTTGGCATTTCTGGTTTTAGAAGGTAACATTTAATTTATCTCCAGTTTGCTTCTACTAGTGTTAAAAGATAAAGCAATCTTAAAATCTCAATTTTTCATGAGCACCAGGCTAAAATAACAAGCTTTGAGTGGAGTCCTTTTTTTCAGGTGTGTTTTAGAGCTTGAGGCTGAAAACCTTGGAAACTAAAATCTTGCACAGAGATACAGGTCAGACATCCTTGTGCTGTGCGATTGCTGTGTTGGTCTTGGGCCCACTACTCTATAAGCAAGAGGACTGTTTGATCTCTGTTCCATTCCCTAATCACTCACTCTTAGATCAAAGTTAATTTTCATACTGTTTTTGATTAAGTAGCTGCTGATTGACTGTTGGCTTGTAGTTTCGTTGACATTCAGTTGTAAGTCACCTGAGACTTTGTAGCACAGCAGGTAAAATACTCAGCTACTTAACTTGAGAAAAGTAAAGTTATTATGATGTTGGTTCACAAATCTTATTTCTAGAAGTAGTATCAGGAATAATTTAGAATGGAGGGCTAATGGGTGAAAAGACTCATGGGTAAATAGGAATAGGAGATCTTTCATTACTAATATAACTTTTTAAGACCAGCTGCTTAAACTTTCAGTTAATATATAAAAGCTGGATATAGTTTGTTTCTAAGCCACAAACAAAAAAATCTCCCCATGGCAAACAAAATGTTTATGATTAGGTTTTATATTTTTTTCAAATCAGTATCACACTTCAACGCTACCTAGGAAAGCTGGTGCTATTCACAGCTCTACCCCACATAATACTCAAAAAACAAATTTCCACTCTGTTTTGCTAGATAGCCACCACAATCTGTATACTTGGTAGTAAATGAAACACTAATTCTTTGATTGAATCTGATCAATCAGCTTAGCTTTAGGATAAATAGAATTTCATTGAAACGGATATCTAGAATAATACATATTCCGTTCTCAAAATTCCTACAGTGACAATTACACCAATGTAATGATTCAATTCAAATGCAGAATAAAGCTGCCTTACTATGATTATTTTCAATAAAATTCCATTTCCAAGTTTTTTGTTGCTAAGAAAAATGCTAAATTGAATTCTGTGTGATTGTAGTAAAATTAATGGGTTGAGAAAAATATTTGTTCTCATTTTTCTTTAATTTCTACATGAAGTTATCATGAAGAAATTTCCAAAGGTGATCTAAGTGATCTTGTTGGAAAACAGTATTTAAAACCTAATCGTCTGCCTCTACAATAATTTCCATAATGAAAAACTTCTAGTAAGCTTTCACTGAGATACACATTATAACATCTTAAAATTAGCCCAGCTTGTCAGCTGTTATCCACAAGAAAAGCATTTGCATTAAGCAAAGTAGACTATCAGTTTTAGCAAATTTGGCTTCTGACATAGAAAGATGCAGATACATCTCAATTTATGTCAACATGGACTTTCATCAAAATATAATAAATAGCTTATGTTATTCAAAACATTTATAGATAAAAAATGCTGCCCTTTTGTCTTCTTCTTTAACATCTTTAGTTTTGCACTATGTCCTCTGGCACAGATGTGCAGAGATATTCACATGGTTTTCCCACCCCAGAACACCAAGGAGATTAGAGGATCTCAGTGTGATTAGCCTTGCAATGTCCCTGAGGCCAGATCTTTAGCACTGCTGTAAGGAATCTGTACTTTCTATCAGAAATTCTATCAGAATGATGTCAGATATAGACCTTTATTCATATGAATTCTGAAATACAAAGTTTGAAGGTAGACATAAAAGAAAAAATTATTTTCAAAAATTCTTGTTGTATGGCATTGTAGCAAACTTCATGGAAGAGCAAGAAAAAAAAAGAAAAAACCACCACTTTTTTCATGTTGGGAAGAAGGTATGGTGTGCAATTCCAGCCTATCAGGTCCTTCCATCATGGCCAAGAGACCCTAAGGAGAGTGAAAGGCATTGAGGGAAAAGACTAGACCAGATGACCAAACAGGTAGAGGTTGAGAGACATAGTGAACATGAATGGAGTTTAGTTTATTACTAGCACCAAACATTTAGCACAGTTTAAGAAACTGTAAAACTGTGTAAAACAGTAGCTAGGAGATCCAGCTGACAAACCACAGTAGAAAAAGGAAGGGTACTACCAGAAATCCTGTAGAATTGTGGTAGGACTTCCCTATTTACCCTTGCCTGTCATTACCTCAATGCCACTGAGATGAAGCTGAGTTTATAGTCTTCTTTTTCTAAAGTACAACATTGGTTTTGGTTGGGTTTTGGTTTTTTTTTTGGGGGTGGGGGTATGTATAACATACTGTTGGGTTTTGAGTATACTGTCTCTATTGTTTCACTGAAGGCTTGCAAGAGCAAAATTGAAAGGTGAAGTACTGAAAATCCAAATTAATTTCTTAAGCTTTTCAGTCCTCTTCCATGAGAGACCAACATGTCTTAAGAGCTGGCTCTTCCATAGCACTTTGCAGCAAGACTCTGAAGATCTAGCAACACTTCAAAAAGCAAAAAATCAGATTTCCAGGCAGGAGCTCCCTTTTAGGGAACCTGTGAGCACAGCAAAACCATATAGGGAACCTTATCTTCCTTACTATATTAAATTGTATTACAACTGCATCAAATACAAATTTTCAACTTTGCTTCCAAAACTTTCTCCTCGACTTATTATTTCTGAGCCGAACTACAGGAGAAAAACTACCACCTCATCTGCCCTCATTAGCCTGAGTCTTTTCAGAGAGCATAACTCCTCTCCCTTCAGAAATTGAACCTGATGCTTCCTTCAACTTCTTCAAGCACATCGTTGTAAAGAACCAGGGAGTTAACTAATTCAGCACACCTGAACCTAAGACATACTTTCTTTACAAACAGATTTCCTTCTAGCCCTTACCCAGAGCTCTCGCCTTTTCTGTATTTTGGAGGGGAGAGTTAACCATCTGCCAGTAAATCCCTTGATGGATTTTTCACAACTTATTACAAGGCTGGAATACAGTATGTCTGAAGAATGAAAATCAGATTGAAATGAAGGACTTTCATCATACAAATGATGCTGGATTTAGATGATAGATTACTTAACCTAAGAAAAGATGCAGTCTCATTAAAGCTGCTACAGGTTGGGACATCTCTTGTGAGAGATACTGAATACTGTGTAGTTGCTTTATGAAAGACTTCTTGGCAAAATATTGGTAACGGAATCTTGTAACAAGTGTGAAAAACCAGTATTGAGCAATACCTGTAGATTTAAAAAATATGTTAACTGAACAAAAAATGAATGAAATGGGACTGATATGAGAACTCATACTGCAGGTTGCAGCACCAGTGCTCTGAAGATGTTTATAAGCTGGGAGTAAGCTTTATTCACATAACATATTCAGGTTTCCTTTAAATTCCTTAAAGTAGGTGGCATTTTGGGGTAGCCTGAATTTTGTGTGCGAACTGTCCAATTTTGAGATCCCGTGGTGGTGACATTCTTCTGATGTTGAAAGCCTTCTGGGATCCAGAAGACTGCTCTGGATGTGTATCTACAGCTTTTCTTCTGCTCAGAAGTGCCCTTCTGCAGTGCATTTTAGCTGACTGTTCCCACTCACTGTGCTGTGGTTCACAGCACGATGTTGTCTGAAAGATCACGAACTGGGCTTATTTCAGATGAAACTAAAGTGGAAGATGCTTCCCAGGAGCACTCCAGCCAGAAATGGACATTCTTTCCCTGAGACAAGACTAGAGTTTTCTCAATGTTAAAAAACAACCAAACAACCCCCCCTACCTTCCCATCCTGAAATCAGCACTGCTTCCTATTGTAATACAGTCTAACTCTTCAGTGTAAGGGGATAGCCAACACTGACCTGAGAAAAGGTTCCCTGAAGTGCTGCATATACTGGATGCAACTTTGAATTAAAAACGAGGCCTTTTCAGGTGCTGAAATGGTGGGTGGTGGACTACACTCAGGATTGTAACTCAGGACAGTAAAAATGAGAAGGCAACATCAGCTTTCCCTCCTCTTCCCACTGATTCAGTTTCTGAGCTTTCATTCTTATATAACATCATTTGACAAGGTCAGGCCCAGAGTTTAGAACCCAGTTTATCATACAAACTCTTAAAACACAAACCCATATGAAACTCTGTTGTCTTAACTGTTGCTTGTACAGGCATAAAGCTTTTGCATTTTGTGACTGATGACAATGTACAAAAAAATGTCAATCCTGCTATTTGTGCTCCAAAGTTTTTATTTCTTCCAGGTACAGTTGTCATAATAAGATAGTTGCAGATACTTTTGTTCATTCCATGTCACAGAATTAAGTGTCTACTGCCTCTTAAAAGAACTTTGTATTTAATTGCAAAGGTGCTATTATTGAGAATAATAATGTGAATGATCCACTGCACTTGATCAGTGTAAGAATCCCACATCTGTCCATATTTACCCTTCCGAATGATACTCCTGAAGAATCCCTTCCTCACAGGAAGGTTATAATAGCTCATAAAACATCTTTGTCAGGTGCCAGCCTATTGTATAGTCACTTGATGGCTCTTGTCTCCTACACAGACCTGTCATATTAATTAATATTGTGCCTCCACAAGGTGGTAGAAGTGGGTAATTAATTCCACAGCATGCAACATTCATAGTTTGATTGCTTTCCTTTTTACTTTGGTGATTAAAAGATACCTTAGTCCTTTATTTTACACATTTTTCTAAAAATGTCCATTTTTAAAATAAATGTCTTGGTAATGACCAGTGTTTCATTTATCTCTCTTGTCATATTCTGTTGTAAAGAGTTTTTAATTTAATTAATCTCATCACTGTTTCCTCAGCTTCCTTTAATGTTCGCTTTTCTAGGATACATTTATTTGTAGTTTTATGTTACTGATAAAGCACAACACCTAATGGCTTGAAGTCAAGGTCAAGTAGCTTAGAATGAATGAATGAAACTCTTTATGGGTAGATCTTAAAGGAAATACTGAGTTGTGAAGCCATGAAAAGGGACACCAGGCCAAAATTTTCAATGGGAATGACTCATTCTATAATGTACACTTCAGAATATTCCATGATGTTGCAAACTGTCAGGGTAAAATTGTGGAAGAAAACCACTTCCTTGTTGTTTCCTCTGTGTTGCTCAGATTTTAATGGGGATCTGAATTGTAACTGTCTAGTGGGAGGACATCTTTCACTCCATGTGTTCCAGCTTCCTCACTTATGAGCTTTATCATTACTGTCCACAAATGCATAGACTCTATTTTTGTACTCCATTACCATATATTTGCAGTCTGTTTACATAAACTTTCTATATCCAGACAGAGGAGAGAAAAAATCACTATTATAGGATCTAATTAAATGAAAAGAAAATACTTATGAGGATGGCAGTGTTACATCTGCAATTTCAAGTCTTTTGTCATATCAGTTTTACTCTGTTTTAACTCTTCTCTGGAGCTACAATTTATATGTGTGAGAAGAGTAGAATACAGTATTTTTTTACAGATGAAAAATTCATTTTTTTGTCTGAATATCAAAGCTGGATATTTAATTTAAGAGTTACATACTCTGGGCTCACCATCAAGATAACCTTTTTTATTACATTACTTCTAAAGTTATATGTCTAAAGGTTTTAAATAAATAGGGCTGGATTAAGACTGTTAATTTACAGTTGCAGAAAATTCAAGTCATTGTGCACTCCTCCTCCAAAGGAATGAGAATCCAGATTGATATATTGATATGAATCCAGATTGCCAGTACTTTTGAAGCCAAGCCTATGATCAGATATCAATCTTGCCCACTCTGTCTACTTTATCTTTGAGACAATTAATTAGTGAATAAAAGAAGGTATTCCAAGTACTGTTGAACATAAATAGAGTTGCTAAGATGAAAACAATCTTTCACTTTTTGCAATAACCTTCACATGACATTCAGCATAACCGACATAATTGGTCAAACACGTTTGCTTCTTCTGAAGTTTGAAGAAAAAATCTGATAGTCTGGAAACATTCTTTATATATTTAATGAAAAATATACAATGTAGAACTTTAAATGACACATTTCTTGCTACTGTTTATCTGCTTTTAATGTCTAAAAAATCTGAAAGAACTATTCATATTTAATCCTATTCCAATTGCAATAACTTTAAAAGCATTAATATTTAAATGCCTAATATTTTTATACAAGACCTAATGATGGCATCTGCTGTGTTAAAAGTTGCTTCAAGACCTACTGACATTAATGGGACATTATTCGGTGTCAGACGTCTTTGGACCATTCCCTTTGGGTCTACTAGCAATCTGGATACAGAATTTCTATTGACTTCCAAAGGAGTTCCATGGGAAGAAGCTTTGAATTTTCAAGTAAAATTAGAGCCTTATTAATACTTTGCAGAGCCACAGAATAATAGCTTTAAGCAAATAAAAGAATAAAAAAATATACTGTTTCCCTTTTGATTCAGGTACAGCTTACAAGTTAATACAGCTTCGTGAAATAGAAACTGAAGGTACAAAGAGTCTAGCATGTCTGCCAAATTCTAAGCAGTGTCTAGGCTGTTTTTCACACAAACTGTTTCAGAAATCCTGAATGAAAAATATTGTCCAACTGGAAAAAAAGGATCAGTTAAAAGGAATAATTTTGCATGCCTCTTAGCCCCTGTTCAAATGGCAAGGAAAAGCATTTAAGCTGGAATAGAATTAATTTCTGTAATGAAGATGCCAATGAATGAACATTCAATTAAGCAAGTTCTTTTTATCTAAATTTTTAAAACACCATTCTTAAATGTTCTGCCTCTTGCAAAAGGTCCTGCCAAGTGATGTTACTGGTGCTGTGTGGGTCACAGATTCTCATTTGTCTGTCTATCTGGTCTATGTCTTAAGTTGATGAATGAGTTCAGGAAATGGGAGTGGAAAGTTCCACAAATTCTCCTGCTCTTTCAGCCATGTTCAGTAGATAAGTTACTGCCTTTGACATTTTAAAATTTATCAGAAGTTTGTACGTGTTTGGTCAATTTTTAGAACACAGAGCATCTACTTTAATCAGGGTTCTAAGTCTTATCCCAATAAAAGTACAGAATAAACCCAAAGTTATTCTATGGGCACATTAAACAATATTAAAAAAATCACTCTAAATTCCAGGTGAGTAATGCCACCTTGACTCATAATGACCAAAAAATAATTTCATCTCGGAGACTGTAAGGAAAGTAAGATCCCAGGCTGCCTGGGTATAAATAGCAGGGAAGAATTAGAAGCATCTATCTTGACTACTGCAGGTGTAGACTCCTAACAATAACATTTGCAAAGACAATGAAATACTGCTCATTTACAGCAAGGGATTTAATTAGTATTTCTTATCGTGATTGAAGAAGTAGTTTGTCCAGTCTGGTGAACTTGTTTTACCTTTTAGAAAACTTACAAAGTGAATAATGAGGGGATTGTAGATAAACGTAACTAATTTAATCCCACAGAGATGCTTTTTTAAGTTACTGTGTGGGCAAGAACAGGAGGACTGAAACTGGTCTTTGGGAAGCTGATGGAATAAAATAACTATTTTATAAGGACAGTGACATGACAAATTTGTTGTAGTGTCATGTGAAAACTCAGATTCAACTACATCTTTGTTGTATCCTTCCTCTATTAGTTTTGGCCTTGAATAGTGTATATAAATTCCCGTAGTCTTCATCACTCTCATAGTCTAAAATATTTCAGTCACAATGCCCCTGTAAAATGCTTTGTAAAAAAAGTACACTCAGTTTGGATGGATTAGTTAGGGCAAATAATTCTGAAGAATGTTTGTTCTTGTGGATGAGAAATGTCCTTAATTTCCAACTCTATTCTTACGGGATGTTTAGTAGCTTTTTTATCTCAGTTATATTAAACCGTGGCTGATTTTCCCTAAAAAAACACCCCTATCACCGGATAAAATCTGTTGATCACTAAAAGCAGTTTTGGTGAGCTTTTATGACCTATAGGCATAAGCCTTCTCCATCAGTGTCATACCAATACATCTGCACACACAGTGCTCTGAAGGCAGTGTATTTTTTGACCACAGAAACTGTAAAAAATGGGGGAAACACTCTCTGTACCAAAGACAATATGAGATGATAAAAATGGAGGCATATAAGTACAAAATGTTAATAAGAACTTACATGTCAATCTCAAATATTTTTGCTATTTAATGGCTTAAAAAGCAAGGATCAAGTATTAGAGCATCTTCTAGAAAAAACAGCATAAACCAACCATGTTTTTAGTGGTTGTTCAGTGGACTTTGATGGAGTTTCGCAGAGAGGTGCAAATATGTTTTGCAGAGGGCTGTTTGTGAGCCCTTGGTTATTGCACATACCTAGTGTGCATTGCTGCCTGAGATTGCTCCCAGTTTGAACATGGGCAGTGGTGTAGTATTTTGTGTATATAATGAGGAAGAAGCTGCCTGCTAGGGAATTCAATTTATCTCCATTAGCCTTGTTATAGTGCCTGCCATAAAGATTTTTTCTCACCAGAATAGTGTTGGAGAAGACAAATGAATAAGCAAAATTCCTGGGTGTTTCTCACCTGTGTGACCAAACAGGACTTCCAGGAAAATAGTGGGGAATTCCAGGGCAGCAGTGGGGAATATGAGAATGCAGCACTTTCTTCATGGCACCAGCGATTCCTCCGAGTGCAGAATTGTCATCAGTTTTCAGAGGCCAAAATTTGTCTGATGGGAACAAGCAGGCCTTTACAGTTACAAAGTATTTGTTTATTTGATTAGGAACTTTAAAGGCTGTGTTTTTTTCCACAACAACTTTAAGAATTGTCACCTGCCACCATTGGTGCCCTTGCTGAAGGCCACTAGCAAGTGGCATTAATTACTGGCCAAAGTAAATCATCAGCCTGCTTTTAAGAATATTCCCTTCAGTGGTTCAACATATGAAGAAACTGAATAATTCACAAGGAATCTGTCTGAAGATATTGTTACACTGAAATGGCACCTGCTAGTTTAAATCCGTAATGACAACATTTTGTTTACAGTGGATCGAAAATGTTTGCCTTTGGTGTCCTGATCCAATGTTGGGGATGGTTTCGATATGATCCAAAGAGCGAGATTAAGACACAAACCAGGTCAAATGCCGTATACCCAAAAGAGCTTTTATTATCAAAAATATCAAAAGTAGAAAATAGTAGCGATAGGATAGAATGGAAGAAAAGGCAGAAATCAAGCAAGCAGTCAGGATAGAGTTGCAAGGATAGTAACCACCATGGATCCAGTGGTATCCTATTGATCCTCAGTCTTCAATTCTTCGGTGGGTGCACACCACGGCTTGTTTCCATGTTTTTTATAGGGCATATTTCGATGATGTATGCACATATGTATTGTTCATGCACTGTTCACATGCTGCAGGTTTCATCTATCACATGACCTTCGTGTGATCAACACCAGAAACCAGTATCTTATCTCAAAGACTACAGTTTCCATGAGAATGGTAGCCTCCACATTCTTGCATGCTTGTTGGCTTCAGCTCATTTCCTCTCCTGGATACCTCAGTGGGCTAGTAATTGTCCTTATGGATGGAGGAATGTCCTGCTTAGACAGGCTATCTCAGAGACAAAGGGCTTGAGATAAGCAGTTCGCAGTTCTTGAGATGAATGGCTTGAGATGACAGTCCAGTCTCTCACACCTAACAATCTTTGAGATAAACAGCTCGAGATAACAATCCAGTTTCTCACATTTGGTCAATGGTAAATTGATCAGTCTCACACACAGGGGGAGAATTTCACATTTTAAACTAAGTTATAGTGAACGTATGGCATATCTATGAGTTCACCACAATGGCAAAGAATAATACAGAAAGTTTCACCATTTTCTCATTAGGTTTTCTCTATTTTGTGCCTTTTAAAAATCCAGACTGACACACTGAAAGCAATATTTTTTTACTACAATACCATGAGTCTGGGAAAAAAAGCCTGAGAAATCTAATTGAAATTGTCACTCATTTTATTGAAGAGCAAATCTTCCTGTTTTTTTGCTGTCTAATAATGTCTTGTATGACTCTGCTTTTGCAATAAAGTGTGGGCTGCAGAGATGAATTCAGATGAGGACCTGAGAAAGTACTGGAGCCAAACCTGATCAAAATTGTTCTTTAAGTACATGTTCGCAATTCACCAGGCAAAATGTCTTTTGCATTTAAACTGATGAAAACAGTATTTTTTCAGTTTTTAAATCTTCCAAAACTTGAATTTGGTTACTCACTGAGAGGAATTTTTTAGCTTTGCTCTAACATACTCTGGTGAGTATTTTAAAGTAGCTGAATTTATTTTTGTTTGAGGTTTCTGGTATCCATATATGATGCTTTTTCTCCAACCAGTTTCAGCTGAGAGAATACTCTCTCTGGAACATATGTGCAATATATTCCTAGCAATTCTTAATTGCCATCAGGCTATTTTATTTCCAGGGTTACATTTATGTTTTAAAAGGCATAAAGGAACTGGGAGGTTTCAGTCCTGCTGCACACTGTGGAGGAAGGGAAGGGGAGAATTCCTCTCTGCATCACTTTCCTGAAACCAGAGTCCTAACACTAAATGCCCATGTTCAGAGGCACTGCGCATGATCTAACCATCTTCTCTATAATCAAAACTCTCTGTCTGCTTTACAGATAGCTCAAGAATCCTCAGCCTTGCACACAGCTGAAAACCCCCCTTTCTTTCAACCCAGGGGAACAGCAGTTAGAGTAAATTAGGCCTAGCTGAAAAGTATTAGGTTATGGAGTTTAGTTAACTCCATAGGACAAGGGAGTAACAACAGAGGACTACCTTGAGCTTAAGCAACCTGTTAATGACTGTGAAAGGTGCTACTGTGTCAGTCACTGTGGGAGTTGTGAAGGTGCTGAGCAGATTTGAATTTGAGCAAGACAGTAAAGAATAGAGTATTATCTACCCAGTCCTATAACTGACAGTGCCCAGGGCTGCTTGGGGAGAGGACCAGGGACCCCCAGCACTGCGCCAGGACTATGGAACAATGGGAACCACTGTCTGTCAACATTCCTACAGAACATGTCAGTCATGTAATTCATAAAATTACATGTACCTGTGATTAAAGTGTTTTTGTATTAAGTCCAGTTAATATCCACACTGCCATTTGGTGTTGTCAGTACTGGGATACCAATTACATGAATCACAGATATCTGTAACATGGGGATAGATGGGCACTAGGCCCTGGATGTGAGGTTGTGGCAAGACCTTGCTCCAGGGATATGCACTGCAGCCCTTGCCCAAGGTCAGGATTACTGGTGTAAGCCCACACTATTCACCAAGCCCCAAAGACTGAGGTGTGAGTTCATGTGAGTATGTGTGTGGACAAAACT
Source organism: Aviceda cuculoides (assembly GCA_035590195.1). Lineage (NCBI taxonomy): Eukaryota > Metazoa > Chordata > Aves > Accipitriformes > Accipitridae > Aviceda > Aviceda cuculoides. The sequence continues at coordinate 1,205,832 of JAVJGG010000029.1, forward strand.
TTGTAAAATGTCTAAGTCTAAAACAAAGAGAAATCCCTGCTCCTTGGATGGAAGGGTGAATGGGGCCCCCTGACACAGTGTTTGACCTGATGGCATCTTGCCATTTGTCAGGGATTATGTGAAGGTGAAGATGGAGATTCCGGGGTATTGGGAGACCAATACAGAAAGGGTTCAACATGTGCGAGGGGAATGGGGAGATAGGTATTTCCTTAAAGTGAGGTTGTGCCTCTGCACAGTGGGTTTCATTGGAAGAAGTATGGAAACTGGAGGAAGAGAAGGATGCTCTGGAAAACAAAGTAGCACGTTAGAGCACAGTAATGGGTGGGTAAGAGAAGCTCTGAGAACTGCTCAGGAGGACAGGGATATAGCACAGCAAAACACAGAGCAAAGCAGCAGTGGTGTTGGCTTGCAACAGGCAGGACAGATGCATTGCTGATCAAAAGGGATGAGATCTTGGTCTCTAAGATCATGGTAGCGAATGCTCCCATTGGGATCTGGAACGTGGAAACAAGAAACATCTGATCTTCGTCCAGAAGCCTTTTTTGAAATGGCAGGGTTCTGGCGGGTTCACATTCTTGGGTGTAGCCAGCTGCCGGAACCACCGCGACCCATGCACAAAATCAAGGTCGCAGGGACATGCAAATAACAGTAAGCCTTTCAACAAGTGAAACAAGTTGCACTGCAGCAGTGACTGTGCCTTATCTGAGGTGGTGGTGGAGTACAAAATATCCTGCATACTTCCTCAGGTGGGGTCTCCCGGCTCATGTGGTGAAAGGACCCTGATGAAATCTGAGGCCAATCACTGGGATTTTGAAGCCACAGATGTTTGGGATGAGAAGCTAGCCACACAGCACAGGAGAAAGAAATCTGCAACACCTGTGCTGGAGTCCAAGAAGCATCTGAAATACTAGGAACAGAATAACCACATAAGTTAGTGCCACAGTTGCCAGTACTGCACTGGATACCCATATTGACTCCTGGATGGCAGCCAGTGCTTTGTGGGGATGGGTGAAACAATGGAAAAAAATGCAGATTGAAATATTTGGGTAACCCATCTGAGACACCAAGGTCAAAAAAGACATCATGACATACCAAATCTGTTTAGTTGTGCTTAGAGGATTGCTATGTGCTACATGTGCCAGCATATGCCATCCACCCACAAACACTTCTGCTGCCATGACTCTTGCTACAGACTGCTGGAAGATGAATGGTGGGCACATTTGCAGTAGGGCAGGAGTACAACAACACATGTATAACAGCCGATGGGAAAGGCACTAGATGGCAAGCAGTGTCTTCCACAAAAGACCAATTCTTAACTCTAGCACACAACAGCACTGAGAATGATAAACATGTTACAGGTAACTGGACAATTGGATGTGTGAATAATGACACATTTGTAATTAGTAATTTTACTTTGACAAATTTTTATATTACTGTCATTAACAATTAGTTCATATATTAAGACCTGGAGAATGTCTCAATGTGTATATGTAATCTCACAAATGGCAATGTGTGGAACTAAACTGTACGGACATTTATAGGAGTGTCTATATAATAAAGGGTGAGCTGTGTAGCAGTTAATGTAAGTTAGCTCTAGCTAACAATACTATTAATGTATGGACTTTAGTTAACTCCATAGGATAAGGGAGTAGCTTAGTTTTAAGAATAGAGGAGTAAAGCTGGAGTGAGCAACCTAATGCTTGTTGTGTAATCCTGGAGACAAGCAGATTGTGAGCACCAAGTGATGGTGACAGAGTCATTGGGCACTGCATGAATTTTAATGAGACAACCAAGAATCTGATTTTCTCTACCAAATCCAATAACTGATGATGCCCAGGTTATTAGCAGGTTACTGTCAGGAGAGGACCTAAATACCCCTAAGCCTTAAATAAGATCTATGCATGGCATGGCTAGAGTCTAGCCTAATGCAACCAACTTCTCTCCTGGCCAATGTTGTCCCACCTGCAGAGTAGACAAATCCAATAATTTGTAAAATTGCATTTATCTGTGATTAAAGTATTTTGGTATCCAGTTCCAGTTAGACAGTGCATTATCATTTGGTTTTAAACCACAAGCAGAGGTTGTCCACGTTTCCCAGTCCTTGGTTGCACCTGCTCACCAATCCATCCAACATTTAACCTCTTATCTCAGACCTGTCATGGTTATGCTTGTATGTCTTCAAAGAAGACTATGGTCTGTGTATATTATGGCTTTGGTAGCAGTTGTTGTATATTAGGAGAGGTAATAAAACTGGCTAGCAGGCAAAACACAGGCTTTTCTAGTTGTTGCCTGTTAGAGCTTTCTCATCCTATATTTCTTTCTTTTTTGGACTTGTCCTGACGAGATCCTTCACTCAGTGCCAAATTCCTTCCCTTCTAAGCCGTCAGTTATCCTTGAGACCTCAGCCTTTCCACCTCCAAAGCTCACTCCTTGACTCCTTCCAATCCCTGCCCAAATCTCTGTGTCTTTCTGATTTGACCTGCCCAAGCACCCAAGAGCTTCAAATTCTCCACTTTTCTGCAGTCCTTCAGTCCCCACCCTCATTCCTCCCACTGTAGCCCTGCTTTGGCATGGTCCCTATCTGGCTATTCTTGTTTAGCCTACCCCAAAATCCCTGCTGCCAGTCTCCTCTGTTCTTCCAGGCTGACTACATCTCTTTCGCTTGGCTGTTGCAGTCTACTGAAACTCTCCATCCTTCTGATTCTTCCCACAGGCTCTAATAATGGATCCAGATCTGACTGCTATTTAAGACACTAAATATAGGCACCACTTAATCCAAATCTATCCACATCTACTGTATTGGGTGGAAAGAATGGCGTTGCTGAAGAAGAAGAAAAAAAGAAAAGGAAAAATTAAAAAAAGGAAAAGCAAGTCAAACAAGATACATTGTATTTTCACAGTAGCCATTGAAGCATTGCTTTGTCTTCTGGCTTTAGAAGAAATACAGTGCTTGCAAAATTATTGTGGTATGCCTGTTTTGGAGGAAAAGAGGACAAGAACCAGCCTATGCACACACAAAACCTGTGGCTAGCACAAATCAAGACTGTATTTTAATAGATAGCACTGAGGAATGGCATGAGTTCCTTTTTGTTCACTGTGAATGCTTCAAGTTTAAGGTTCCAGTTCACATGCGAACAAAATGGGATAGGAAAGAATGCTAACAGAGTTTCTTTGCACTCCTTTCCCTCAAAGAACAAAGGAAACAAAGGAAAACAATGAAAAGCTGGTCTCTGAAAGAATTGTATTTCTTTCAGAAGAACTAGGAACTTTTGACCTGTTTGTTAATCTGACCTATCAGTGGCAGGTGCTCTGCAATAGGGTTTTTAACTCAAAGTCTCTCTAAAAATGGGACTTGAAAATGGAGAATGGTAATTAAATCCCTATCGAACTGCTTTTAGTAACTATAAATAATAATTTCAATTTGGGATTTGGCAGAAAATGCCTGCTTTAAGAATGAATATCACTTATTCACTGACTGTCAGAAGTACAAGCAGATTTGTCAAAGCAGTATTTTATTCCAGGGCAGTTGAGTCATCTACCACATAGCCAATATATTTTCTAAGAATTACGCAAGTGGCCTTGGAAAAAAATGGAATAACTAGGTCTTATGCATCTCAATGAAGGAAGCAGATTGTCATAACAACTTTGAAAATGCCATTCTTTCATTCACAATTAATTTCAGCCCAGCTCAGGCACTTCACAGAACTGAAAACCAGAAATTCAACAATAAAACTGAAGGCAATTGGTAAAGGGATCAGGTTAGGGACTCCTTCTACCTCTAAGTTTCTGAATGCATGCAGGAGCAGTCCTCACTCTGGGCATGAAAGAACAAAAGGTAGAGAAGAAAGGAAAATTAAGCCCATGAAAAAATCCTATTCATTGTACATTGTGGTGAATTTGAATAGTGTGTCTTCAAAGGTAAGCTGTCAGTGTTACAAGGAGGATCTCAACTAACAAACAACAATTAATGGATTTAAAGCACATACTCAAGTGCTTTGCTGAATTGAAGCCCAAATGGTGGTAATACAATAATCCTGTGTATGAACTGCTTGCTTCTTTCTGAGTGAACAGTTTCTTCAGTGTCATTCACAGAATTCATTTTTATCACAGTAAATAGTGCTTAGGATGTGTGTAGCTCTCCCTATGCAGCTAGGGCAGAGATACCAGTCTGTGGCCTTACAGACTAACACTTCCTCCACTTTTAGAAATGGACAATCATGAAGAAGACCTTTTCTGGTAAAGTGCAGATCAGTATTGGTTTTAAACTTGCCTAGAAAGTTAATTTAGTGTATATATGTTATGTGCAAGGCAGAAAATCTGCACAATTACATACATATAAGTAATAATTAAATATATTTGGATTTTTTTATTTTTATTTTTGCTTCTCCTTTTCCCTCTTTATCATCTACTGTTACATTGTCTTTCCCTCATCCATATCATCTCAGCCTAGAGCCCAGTAATGTGCCTTAATGGGAAATAAGAGATTCTGCCAAGATTTTATCTCTGTAAAATCCCCTCTCCATATTGGCAAGACTCTCAGCAAATCGGTTTTTCTCCATTGGAGTGTTATCTGCTTTGGCTGAGAAGTGAGTTTTGAAAAAAACAAGGTGTGAAGATAATGCCAGTCTTTGTTTCATCCAGGCTGGTATCATCTGTCATACCTATTGCTACTATTTATTTAGCTGGAGTGAGCAGCATTTGCAGTTTGTTTCTATTTGACTTCTTTGATTTTTCACTTTGATTTCTCAGAGGTCCTTTTGCCTCCCCTCTTCATTGTGCTTTGTCCCATGTGAATGGCCTTTCAGCATCTGTGGTTACCATGGTCTACCCTGTTTTCTGCTTTAGTTCTTACGGTCTCAAAAAGGCAAGATAAAACAAGGGAAAGGAAGAAGACTTTCTGTTCCTGCCTTCCAGAAAGGCATGTCTTGAAAGTTTTTTTAATTTTCAAGAATATTGCTAGATTGAAAGAATATTATTCTTTCTGAGTAATATACTCTCTGCTTATTACAGAATACATTTAATCAGAAGATCACAAAATAGCTTTCAAACCAAATTAACGTCATTACCTTATTTTCATGAAACCCTGATTATTGGAGGGATTTATATGCAGTGACTCAGCAGGTCTGAGGAACTGTTACTCAGACTGGGATATTTTTGAAAGAGGAGTCTGACCACTGTAGCTGATAATATTAATTCTTTAAAAGATATTTCAGATGTTTTTCTTTTTGGAAAATTGTTTTCAATTTTACTAGTTTCCTTATCATCACTGAAAGATCTTCACAGTCAGAGTGAAAGGTAAGGTAGGTTTATCATAACAAGGACAAGCCCACCATGGACTAGAGCAAATATAGATTCCATGGAAAGATGGTGGTGGCTATAGTAAAGGCAGTGTCAAGAAAATTCCCATTGCTATGTATGTTCTAGTAATGCTGATCTTCAAATAGATTTTCTGTTTTTGTGAGGTGGTCTCACAATGATTTGTAGTCGTTCCATTTGGCTGTATCACAAACGGACTTCAGGTGGTGTTTGCCACCACTCGTCTGTGTGTTTTGTGCCCTTATATCACATGTGTGGTTCTAGCTGAATCGATCCTGCATGATGACAATTAAACTTTTTGTTAAAATACATCTTCTGTCATGAAAATTAATTATATTGTACTAACTCTTTGCTCATAATTCCTACTCAAGTTGATATAAGTTATGTGGTTTAGGCTAGTTATAGAATGAACTGTTAAATAACTCATAATAGAAAATAAGCAACAAATAGGAATATCTTATAATTTGCTCCCATTTGTACCTGTATCAACAAATTCACTGTATTGACAACTGATTTCACAGGTAAACAGTACCTTTCATAAGTAAACAGTAATATTTATCACATAGACTTCCTGCAGCAGGGAAATTAATACCTGTACAGGACAGGTAATTTTGCATAGGTGGAGATTAATATCTTTTCATCTGCAACAAGAAATTTAGAGGCTTAAGTCCTCTGGTGTGGCAAATGGACCTTAAGTCACTTAGATCAGCTGATCATGAGACCCTGTGAAATCGAGCAAGTAAAAGATGATAGACCTTCACCCAGATCTACCTACTTAAAGCACGAGTTTAGTTTAATGTATAAATATGTGATTTTCTGTTAATAGGAAATTGAAGGCAATCAGGTAACAGGCTGTCTAGGCTGCTGTAGATTCTTAAGGTGTTTCATTTTAACCTTTCCTCAGTTAACAGCAAGAACTCCAGTGTTGGGGAATGGCTAGAGAACTGTGGACACGGTTCTCTAGAGAACCTGGTTATGCAGTCAAAGTGGTAGCTAAAGAAGGTCTCACACTGATTGCAG
>JAVJGG010000029.1:1220512-1235555 GCA_035590195.1 Aviceda cuculoides
ATCATTTGTACATTCCAATCCTTTTATTATTACTGTTGTCATTTTATTAGTGTTATCATTATTAGTTTCTTCTTTTCATATTCTATTAAACTGTTCTTATCTCAACCCACAAGTTTTACTTCTTTTCCCGATTTCCTCCCCCATCCCACTCAGGGTGGGGGGGGGGAAGTGAGTGAGCAGCTGCGTGGTGCTTAGTTGCTGGCTGGGGTTAAACCACGACAGAGAAGATGTAGTGAAACACTGTACTTAGATATCCCAAAAAAGGCATGTAAATTTTCACAGGTTTTCTGTCAATCCTCTGTAAATTTTCCCCCTATCTGTCACCTACAGGTATATTGCAGCAAAAAACACCCCAAACCACATCCAAACAAGAAATCTGAGAGAACACTGTAGCTTGGGTCATTCCCAGGTGCTTTCTCTTTGCTTATTCCTAATAACCATTGTTTTGGACTTGTCACAATTTTTAACATTACACAATGCCATGAGGCATAGCTTGCAAGATTTTAAATGTTCTACATAGGATACTATGTCTGTTATTCATTAATTTAACCATGGACAGTGTTATCTTGGGCTATATAAAACAGTGAGTGTGTAAAACATTTCCCTCTGTAAAAGTTCTACAGCTCAGCCTATGTACACATCACTTGTACCTGTACAAGTTAGGCAAATTATCCTTGCTTTTACAAAACCCCCAAAGCACACATCCTCCAAGAATTTAGGGCAAAACCTTGAAGCCCTCCTTTTACTGCAGATAACTTCACTTTGTAAAATAGACTGTATATGGGTACGGTTACCTCCAGGCTGTGTGAACTGGGGTCATCTTTGTTCAGTTAGACATTGACAGTTTGGCCATCTATGCCCAAGTCAATCACCCTGAGCTCAGTTTACGGCCAATAAGAAGACACAGGGAACTCCATAGAGTGAACTGTATTATGGGCACCCAGTTTAGGCTGAGATAAATAGTACTTTGGAAGTGGTTATTTCTTTCCAGTGACTTGGAAAGAAGTATTGGAAAGGTGGCTGGCTCTGATTTAGATGTAAAATTTTTAGAGATCCGCTTTAGGGCTTCTTTGCCTTTTCCATGGTTGTACTCACCCACTGCTCAACATCAAAGCTGTTAGACTCTTTCTTTTACTATCCTGTATAGGGTCAGTACAAAGCCAGTGCACCTTAAAATTGCAACTCAGTCCTTAAAAGGGGCTCAAAAGGAACGGGATTTGGCTGGCCCCTGCCAAGGAACTATTTCAGCTGTGAGATGTGATATGCATACTTGCTCAGGTTTTTGTCTGCATGACATTAAACTCTCACACAGATCATTGCACAACTATGGAGAGCAGCAGAGAAAGCAGTGTAGGGCCAGTCACAAAGCAGGTTCCTGGCTGGTGGGCATGGTGAATGCTGAAAATGTCCCATGGACTTCTGAAGAAAACAGGCACCATTTTTACTTTTCCTCTTGTGAAGAAAGTGCTGCTGCTGACGTAGATGCCACACCATGGAGCAGTGCTGATGAACAGTGCTGGTGATGAGGAGGCCTTGAGGCCAAAATGGGAGACACTTAGCTAGCCATTCCATGGTTCCTCTTTTGTTTTAAATGCCCTTGAATTTGCTAATGACAAGCTCAAGGAATAATATGGATTTGGGTTTGTAATATTTCAAAGATCAAATAAGGAAGTGAATTTGCAAGTGAGAAAAATGAAACTATGGATTAGACTTGTTATAAAGCTTTGGAAATTAATAGTTTTACTTGCATTACTTCTGTGTGTACTCATTTCCACTATCCTGCTTTGTCCCAAAAGACAGATAACAATATCTGCCATTGGTATCATCCACTTCAGACATCTGTGGAAAAGTTAGAAAATACTTCTTTTCTTACAAGTGTACTATATGGGATAGCACTCTTTCTGCAGAATATATCCAAACTACTCTATACAGAGCACTTACAGATAAACAGGAAAAGATATTAAGAGCACAGGTTACAAAGGATACATTTGTATACACACACATATAAAAATTATTGATTCCTTAAAAAAGTGAAGGGAAGCTGCTCTACAGAGATGTTGTTTTTGTAATAAGTAGAGGTAAATCATAGAGCCATGGTTTGATTAAGGCAGTTTTTAACCAGCTTTTGGAATGAAGGAGATGATATAAGTAAAACGATGAGGGTGGGGGTGACCCTTTTGTTCTTCCTTACAGCTGATAAGAAGGCAGTAAGTCACACTTCAAATGACCTGGCTTTTAAAATTCCTGAAGTGGGTGTATTGACAAAATTATGCTACAAATGGCCAGTTCAAGGAAAATGCAAACTGTAGTAGAAGAGCATGTGGAGGGTATTGCAGGGTTGATTCTAAGAAGATCTATCCTTCTCTCCTGATGAAACCTTTGGGACACAACACTTTTTGCAATACTCTTAGTATTTTCAAGGATGTATTACTATGAGCAAAACTCTCAGCAGTATCAAGTACTATCAAGAGAATGATTTCATGGCACCAAAGACCAGTAGCACCAGACACCTTCTCAAACACAACACCTGCCTGTTTTTTTCTGAAAAATTTGCTCAACTATTATCAGTGTGTCTTTGCTCCCAGGGAAAAAAATGCAAAATAAGGGCACCTGGGAAAACAGGCTCATTCATTCTATCCCATCAAAAGTTAGAATTAATCAAGAAAGGAAATTTTTAAAGGTGTTCGTTCTCTTTCCCACTGGATTCAGACAGAAAAGAAAATTAAACAAAAGGAGGAAGATGATGAATCAGCCTCAGAGTATGAATAATTTGGGGACCAAGGAGCTCCAGACAAAAGAAAACATGATTCTCATTTTCACAGTTCATTCTTCATTTTCAAATACCCATTACCATCTTCTGTCAAGATCCCAAGATTAAAATCTGTTTCTCCATTTGTCTTCTCATATTTCAAGTGAGCTCAAAGGAATCAGTGGTCCCAGACTGAAAATACACTACTCTCAGAGCGTGCAAAACGTGAGAGTTTGCAGGGAAGATCAGCATGAAGAAATTCATGAAATTATGTTTTTTTTCTGACATTTAAGGGCAAGGAAAGAGAGAAAAGATATCTTTTCCTAAGGGTCTTTTAAAGTGTCTTCTTCCTCTTTTATTTATTCTGGAATGTTTGTCTCTCTGTTTCATCCCTTTCTCTCTTTTTGAATCATAAGTACAAAAAAGTATTCTGAGTGCAAAGGGTAAGCAAGGAGTGCTGATCTTACATTAAACAGCACTAGGGTAGTCAGAATCTGGTTCCTGTTTCTACCACATTTCATGTATGATATCTCAAGGCCCTATAGGCCATCTATGCCTTGGTTGCACACTTGTGAAAAAAGCTATCTTGTCTGTTGAGTTTGCAAGCTCTCTGTAGCCAAGGCCAACTTCTCACTTCGTGTTGTTACCAGTAGACCCAGCTTCCCACAACACCCCAGTTCTCTAGACTTGGGCATCCAGATATTTCTGTATTCTACACTGTAAGAATGGTACCACCTTTCTTCTAGAAGATCTCAGGAATTTTTGACCTCATCTATAGTATCTACATAGAGAAACTCCTTATATCATGGGTCTGATGACCTAAATATCAATGCCCTGGCACCATAAGGAGCAGAGACCTTTGTACCCAGACAGCATAAAAAAGCCCAGCAACACAAAGCTACACAAATGTATTGCAGACAGGCTGGCCAGAGGCACAGAAAGGTGAGTAGAGCACTGGTGGCTGGCAGGATGGGGGATGTGCTGGCAGTGCTCACACAACCCCAGTGCAAGGAGCCAGAGGAGTCAGGAAAACAAGAGGTACCCCCAGTTTCTTTGGCCTGCTCTACCAACCTCATCTCTGGTGTCACTTTCCCCCACAAGTGGCCAACTGGTTCTAACCTCCCTCAGTCCTGGTGGTGAACCATTTTGGACAGATGAATCTGCAATTGCAGATTGGAGCAGCTGTAATTGCAGCTCCAGCAAGTCCCTGGAGTTTGCTCATGCAGTTCTGAAGTATGGGAACTCCCTGCCTGGATGCCCCTTGCCCTGGCACTGACATGGCACTGAATGCATGGATCTGAGAGCATACCCCATCAGCTCAACTGGGGTGGTCAGTGTGAAGCCACATTTATCACTACCAAACAATTGCTGAAAATGTACTCTCTGATACCAAAGTCTGTTTAATACCAAACTTATGCCCTGAAATGGCAAAGTCTTGGCATTAGCAGATTCCTGCCCAGCACTGAGGCTTCCTAGGAAAGGGTATGTGTGTCTTAAATGATGTTAAAAGCTAAGTCTTGCTTATCATCTTTTTCACTATCATTAAAAGTCAAATATGGCTTACTTTTTTGCATCTTGGTTGGAGGTATCATTACACAAACATACCTGTGTGTATGCAGGGTAGTTTCTAAGTATAAATGTATATTATAAATGTATTAAGTATAAATGTAGGTGGGCATGTAGGTTAATTTTATCCTAAATACTGCAGATGTATATGTATGTTCACATATGCATATTTATGTGCACAATACAAAGTAGACTAATGCTTCATATCTACTCAGATGATAGTTCCTAACTATTTATATATGTATAATCACAACAGAAATACTTACAGAAAAGTAAAAATCCAATGGCTTTTAGATGAAGATTGTTGCTAGAAATGCTTATAATCCTGTAACATTGCGTTTGATTTATTGTGCTCCTATACCTGTACAAAAGAAAAGGAAAAAGGTGAATTTTATTACATATAAAAAATTTGAGCCTATAAACGAAGCTATACCACAACTTCCCTGTAATTCTGCGTGTGTGATAAATGCCAGTATTTTATTTTTATTTAAAAAGATACCAACCATTATTATGTAGAATACATTAAACAAAGAACAGCCATTTCCCCTTATTTATTTTGTTTTTCTTTAAAAAGCTGCTTTCCAGCTGGAAAGCATTCTAACAATAAAAGTATGAATAAAATACAAATAACTTCAAAATGGAGTGGGGCTCTGGGGAACAGAAAAAGAACATGTATAATTAAAGACTAAATCATAATGCCTCTGAAAAGAACTGACTGAAACATTTTTCATATGATTTCATTGTGCTGAGGTCAAAACATTTCACAGAAGTATGAGTTGTAAAGGATGTTTTTAACAGGAAAATTTTTTAGTCCAGATTCTCAATGCAGAAATGACCAGAGTGAGAGACTAGCTCACATTTTTAGCACTACAATCTTTGCAAGTTAAGGCCTTAGCTTCACTCTGTCCATTTCAGAGAGAACTACCAGGAGATGCTCAGCCCTGAAGGAAGGAGTCAAGGGCTCCCAGCCAGGGTCATCACAATTTAGTTGACACCCTAATCAATTTGAAAAATCCAGAGACAAATGGGTGTCAATTTTCATAAGCCTTTTCCAAAAGTTTTTAAAATACAGCTTTGGATCTCAGGGTAGTCCAGCACAATCCCACCTCCATAAAAGCACCACAGAAATTCAACGCGGTCATGAAAAGAGGATTTGGAAAATCAAATGTCATGAAATAGAACTGTTACCTTCTTTCATCTTTGGACCTACACTAAAGCCATTCTCATCTCTCATCTCTTGAATTTTCAAGATAATTTGAAATCCCAACTTTCTTGTAATGAGGCGTATTCTTTCCCTCTCTCTATATATTTATGTATCAATAAATATTATGCTGAAATCTGTATCTTCATGCTCCATTTTTAACAGAACTTGCTGACTTTCCCTGAAATTCAATGTCATAATTTTTAGAATTTTTTCCTGCTTCATTATTTGGAAGAAACAAATCAGGAATTTCTGATTCATATAAGGAATATGCCCTGTGCTTCTGAGGTGTTTAATCAGCAGTGTCCAGGAAACATTGCAACTCCACTCTTTGAAGCTGTCACAGGGTACCTTGGATATATTCTTAATAGGAGAATCAAAGCTATGCACTCATGTTTGAACCCTCCCTGCACCCCTCCTGGTAGGCCAGCCTAACTCTGTGGTGAAGCACCATGTAGAGACACTACTGGCATCCCATGCACTCTACAGCCCTGGTTATGTGACAATGGTGCCTATGGGTTACTGGGTCTCAGCAGAGATTGGGCTAAGTGCTGCAGTGACATAGCTATTTTGCCTTCTGGACTAGAGATAGACGAGTTAGAAGTAGGTTTGCATGTGGTCAGTGCTCATTTATTGCCTCATAATATCTTAATGGAAGAGCAGCAGCTTCAAATGTGCATGGCTGGATTGTTCATATTAGAAAACAGGCAAGAAAAAAAAGCCCTTGACTTTTAGCCAAGAATCTCATTGGGATTCCCCCGGGGCAGGAAGGACATCTCAACCTGGGGATCTTTAGGAGCAAACAGCCATGACATGTGGCAAGAGAGCTACTGCACCATGATATAAGAAGAACCTCTCATGAGCAAACTCAGCTAGAGTTAGAGACTGTTACAAAAATAGATTAATAAACGGCCCACAGAACTGACAATATAAATGAATAGCAGAAGGAAAAACCTTTCTTTTTGTTACATGTCCATAAGTCACATACAAAAGAAAAGATCATGGAGGAATAACTAAACACACAAAGACCAACTCAAGCCCCTGACATAAACCTAAGAACAAAATACATCTCCTATTTGTCTCAGTCAAGAACTGCAAAGACTGTAACAGCTGTTGTGGAGAAACTACCCTACATTTAAAAGTGAAATTTACACAAGGAAAACAAACATTTCCTCTTGGGTTTAACCAGATGCTCCATACAGGGTTTTGTGACAAAACAGAAGACCATTACACACAGTACAGACACAGGAATGCGCTTTATGGCCTCATTTACCAAAGTATTTCAGACACATCTTTACTTACAGGAGAAATTTTGTAAACCCATATACCTGGCGAAAGACAACTGAATTACAGGATGGCAGAAAGAGATACGTGACCTAGTAATGTACCAAGGGCAAGGAACTTTTTCTGCAAAATATGAGAATGGCACACCATGGACTCATTGGAAAGACTAAGAACAAGTTATTCAAGATAGGATTGCCTGTGTGCTGATCTTCAAGAGCTTCAATCCAGCATGCAGCTTAGGCGTCAAGGCAGTAATAACATCAACCTTGGACAGGTTGTTACTGCTTTATGTTCAGATGAAGCATTAGAAAAAGATGGAATATCTTGAGCACAGCAAGTGGACAGGCTAATGCCTCTAGACATCACAAAGCCAAATCACATTTCAGCTGATGTTGATCTGGGATAGATGACCCTGTTAGAACAGGACCATCAGTGGAAATTAAAGAAATTGCTTCGCAGATGAACTTGACAGGTAGCCCAATTTTTAGGATTAAATGTTGGGTTATTACCAGTGATACATCAAAGACTGTTCCAAGGTAGCAGCACTACTTTTCATATTAACTGTCATAATATCAAAGAAAGAGGGGCTGGGGGTCAGAAGTGTGTACACTAGCCATTTCTCTGGGCATTGAATACCAAGAAGCTTCCTGAGAGCTAAATCAAACCCATACCACAGCTGAGATCTGGACACATATGTAGACAAAAGTAAAGTCCAAAAGCAGGAGAGCAAAAATGTAATTGCCTATGCTTTCCATAGCATTCAGGTAGGAAAAGTGGCTCCCATCTGGGACTGCTGGCTTTTAATGGGCAGAAGCAGAGACTGAAGGAGAGACATTGCTTTGCCTTGCACCATATAATGTTTAAAGAAGGAGCTGGCTCAAGAGCAGGCATTGCCAGTGCAGTGGTGAGGACAGGCCAGGTACAGAAGCCAATCTGGTCATTGAGAAGAGCATGGTTAAGCATGACATCAGCTTGTTTGCAATGAGAGAGTAGAATATATCTTCTTGTCCAGAGGTCCTAGTGTGCACTTTGTTTACACTTTACCAGACATTGCCTAGCACAATTAAATAACAGTGAATACGTGCTGGCTCAGGCACACATTTTATTATTTTCTTGTCTAATGTATTTAGGCATGTCCAATCTATAAGACCACCTTGGTAGGGAATTCATACTAAGGGTAATACAATACTGAACAAAAGGACTTCATACTCCCTCATTTAATGATTTCTCTCTCTGTCTTCTCCACTGTCATTTCTCCTCCTCTTTCCTCACTTTTCTTACTCATTAAAGTGCCATTTTATTGTTGCAAAGGCATTTGTAAATACATTGCCACTAAATAGTAACCTGAAAACAGCGACATTCGAAGAGCCCTGCAAGAGCAGGGGGGTCTTCAGTCACAAGAAGCTTTCCCTCTGGGCTTCACCTTGGTCACCTGAGACCTCTCCCCTTGGCTCTGTCAGTGTCATTCTCTCTTCAGAGCAGTTTCTCTCTGATAGATTTTTTAAGGCATGGGCCAGGATTTTTAATTGCATTCCAAAATGAAGGATGCAGACCTACCCTGTATTTGTTTCTTTGTTTCACAGGCAGGCAGCTATGTCCTGGATTTTCTGTGCAGCTTTCATGCCCTTGCAGAACTTTCCAGCGTAAAAACTTAACAGCAAACTTTGCTTGATCTTGAGGGTTCACAGGCACTGTTGCTGCAGATTTTATAGTATTTGTAGTTGCCTTCTTCGGTTTGGAAAGCATGAATTAAATGCCTACACGAATTACTGTAAGACAGCCACATCAGCTGATTTGTGAAACCTATGTATGTAAAAATCATGCTTTGAAATTAAATTTGCAAATACTGCAGCCTGATAAAAATGAAATGTGTCTGAAAGTCATTTAATCTGGGGAGACAAAGAAATATAAAATTTTAAATTATTTCCTATTAACCATTAATGTCAATCATATTGGTTTTAGAGACCTTCAAATCACTCTTTAGAGGGGGAGGAGGATATTTTTAATGTATTTCTCTAGCTTCCTAATAAATTTAAGGGCTTTCTGCAAGATTTTGCCACACAGTATGCTGGCTGCACTACTAATTAAAAGCTGACAGTTTCTAAATTTCTAAATTAACTTGTGAGTACCTACAGTGATAGAAATTGCCTCCTTAACAGTATTATTTACAGACAAAGCAGGTGATGACCTGCTCGTATCTCCAGAACAAGTTCATTAGTCTGTCCTAATGGCTACTGCAGATAAACACTCTGATATTTCACTATCTACAGAAAAAGAAAAAAAAAAAGAAAATAAGAAAAAGAATACCCAGCTTTCCAGCTAACTGGAGCTTCTGGTATGGCCAATGTGACTCATTCTTGGTCAATAGATGCATACCTGACAGCTGCCATTAATTAGAGTGCTGTTTGAGCTCCAGGGTGAGACATGCTTCAATGTTCTAAAATTACCATTCTGCAAGAGCAATAGTTTAGGCAGCAGTGGTTTCAACCCTCTTGGTCTGACTCAAAACTGACATCACTTAATTTAAATGTTCTGTCCTCCCAGGTCTCCTTTTGGGTATGCAGTATGATGAAAGAGCCCAGAAGCCATTAATACAGAGGTTTCTATAGAAAGTATTGGTCAGGTACATCTAGAAGTGACTGTCTCATACATTACCTGCTGGGAAGACACACATAAATCCTAGACCAGCAAACTCATCAACACACCTCATGCTACCAAAAAACTTGGATAACAACACTAGTGCACTGGAAAACTAAGCTTCACCACTAAATTGAAAAGAGATAAATTTGCCTGTTTCTGAATGCTGATGCATCCTCTGGTAAACAGAAATGACTTCAGAGAAATTTCAAAACGATTTTTGAGAATCCTCTTCAACTTTGCTCTTGGTTTTACTGGAATTTACACATATAGATTGATGACTGAAAGTCTCTAAAAGAGCTTCCCACACTGTGTCCTTGGCTTGGTTTACATAAGCTGATGCTGGGTACTACTTCTTTATAACAGATTTGATTTTAGGGACAGCCAAACTTCCACTTGATAGTATGTGGTCCATTTATACGTACAGAGAATTTAGCTTAGTACACTCCTGTTTTAATGCATTTAAGACACATTTTTTTCCAAATTATATTGACTCTTTCCATGATCCTGCTTACAAGCAAGACTTTGTATTAGATGGGAAGAAGATTAGAAAGATTCACAGTGCTCCTCTCTTTCTTTAGTATCAACATCTTTTCCAGACATTGTGTTCTTGGCTATTTCTGGAGAGGGTTTTTTTGTGTCAATCCCCATGTTAAAATATTCAATCAATGAGCAGTGAATAGTGCAGAGAATTAAGCTGGTTCACACCGTTTCCAGTCATGATCAAAAGCATTTGCTCCTGAGTTAAAATGAGGAGAGATACTAGGAAGTGTATTTTGTATAAGGTATCTTCATCAATAACCCCTCTAGTGAGGTTTTGAAGGGTTGACTTAGCAAAACCATTTTCAAAGCCATGAACCTAAGTAATTTAATTTGCTGCTGATTATGTAACTGGAAAAAATCTTATGACTTGTTGGCATAATGCTACCTCAGACAGCACATTAAGCCCCTTTATTTAGCTTGCTTCTTCCTTCTGTTCTTTCCAGTTTGGTGCTTAAGATTTGCCTACACTGCACTCTGCAGTGCTGTGTTGTCACACCTGAAGGAGGTCAGCTCTGCACACACAGGATTCCCCAGGATCTTGTAAATTGCTTCTAAACCACTGGAAAGAGGATCTGTTTGAGGAATTTTAACTTCTTCCCCTTCCTTCTGCTGAGTGTCTTGCACTTGGTGGATCATCACAGCCTTTCCAGTAGTCTCCAGACCACAAGTTAAGAAATTCCAGGGCTTGAAGTCTTAGGATACATCTAAAACAAAATACAGGCAACTGTACTTTGAGGTGCTTCATGGAGATTCAGCTACCCAGGTGTCTAGATTGGGGAATTGGCCTTGGAGTGTCAAAGCTCCTTTCTAACTTGTTTGCTGGGCTCTTATTCCCATGACTGAGAGCAGACAGGGATGCTACACGCCATGCACTGGAATCTGATCCCAACCTAGCTAGATGCGATGTGTGTATCTGAACTTAGGGGGTTAGAATAACTCCTGAGACACCTCAGTCATGGCCTGAGGTGTCCCATTTCCTTTTATGGTTGTTTCTTCATGTCAGTAGAGTGAAGAAAGAAGTTTACACGCTGCACAGTAGATGACTGCAATGAAAGAAAGCTCTGATTGTCTCCAATGCTGATTTACAGCCTTTGCAAGACTCTAATCAAGAGTGAAATTAACAGTGTAAAAATAACATAATGTTCTTTGTATTCTTTTAACTAATCTCTTTAGAACCCTTTTAAAAGGTTCTTATGGCCTGCTCACTAGGGTGTATGTTATCTGTAAGCAAACTGGACAGAAAACACTGCTCAGCTATTTAGGCCACACACATGGCAGACAACAGTTCAACAAGCTCTAACTAGAGACAATCTTGTCATTTCCACTTTTGCCATTCCAAGATCAGAACTATTAAGGAAGTACACTGAAGAAATAGCTTTGGTTCAGGATATGGGTTTATAATACATCACACTAAAATTTTGAGATAAAATTAGTGATTGACATGTCTGAGAAATATGGGAAAAGGTTAAATTATATATGGTCTGAATTAGATGTGGGTACACTCCTTTGAATTTTATTTTTTTTCTTAGATTGCTCATTTGTACGCTTTTTCTTATACTTACAGGTCCACCTGAGGCTTATGTTTGATCTGAAGAAACATCAACTTCATTGTATGGAAGGAAATTAAACAAGGGCTGTAAAACACAGTTCTCCTTGTATCTGTAATCCCCTCTATCTCACTAAATAGCTCATCAATAACAAAATGTATCATAGCACGTTTCCAAGCTCTGTTTGTCAGAGAAGATGACAATGTGACAATGCCAGAGCTCAAAGGGCTGGCAAGGAGCAGAAGGAAGAGAGGAATTCATTTGCAGGATAGTGCTCTAAGACAGAGAAGACAAGGAGACAGGAACATCCCAAGCTTTTGTAGTTTTAACAAGCTCAGCTTTCAGTTGTGTCCAGGAGAAAGATGTGAAACCATTTTTCTCCAGCTAAAAACCAAAGAAAGCATTTTGAAAGTGAAAACATTGTACTGGAAAATATTAACACATAAACATATTTTTTAAAGTCTCAGCCCTGCTACATTCATGAGGCAATTATAAAGCTAGCTTCTCCAGAAAAAAAAAAAAAAAAAAAAGAAAAAAAAAGAAAAAAATCTTCTGTTCTTACAGAGGTGAAAAGATGGATATTAAGAAAATTTCAAATGATGATCAGAAATAGAGAGGACCTTTCTGATGGCCACTATTACAATAGATAAATAAATTGGGGGATATCAGTATTTCTGTTGATGGCAACTTTATGAATTTTGTTTAATAACAGAAACGTTAGAGAGGCTTGAAGAGGAATATTTAGAGTTCCAGCTGTAATTGACTGTATCCTGTTCCATTGCAGGACAGTGTTGGGTAAAAAGCACAAAGAAAAGAGAAGC
This sequence comes from Aviceda cuculoides, assembly GCA_035590195.1. Taxonomy (NCBI): domain Eukaryota; kingdom Metazoa; phylum Chordata; class Aves; order Accipitriformes; family Accipitridae; genus Aviceda; species Aviceda cuculoides. Next base: position 1,232,861 of record JAVJGG010000029.1, read on the forward strand.
GATTTAATTTTTTTTTTTTTAAATTGACTGAAAACGCAGGCTTGTGAGGACACTATCTCTAATTCTATCATCAGTAAATGTGGTTTTACAGACCATTGCTTCCAGAATGAGACAGTGTCCCACCAGGGAACGGAACAGTAATATGCAGTTCCTTTCTGGTATTTCTTTTAAGGTGTGGGGTCCATTTTTATATATCTGGAAATCCAGATCTGTTCTAAGCCTTTTCCCCATGAATTCCTGTAATTTCACCATACAGGCTTCAGACTAAAAGCCACCAAAATTTAGAAGGAAAAAAAATCCACTCTGAAAAAATCTTTAAAGAACTGTCATTTTTAATTTGAAACTTTTATTTACTTTAAGAAGTTAAAAAAACTTCAAGTTAAAAAAAGATCTTACTGCAAAATGAATGAACACTCCCTTTCATGTAAAATGCCTTCACAATATTTTTTAATAAATCACATTTTAGCACAACCTAACTTTTTTCCCCTTCAAAACAGGCAAAGAATCAGAGTCAGGTTTTGGCGCTGCCTTAGCCCTCTTCTACTTACCTTGCTCTGCTTTTACTTCAATCATTTTTTAAATTGTCTCTTAATAGACACATGCTTTCTACAAAAAAGGGATTACTGTATAACTATGTCTGTCAGTCTGCCTTATTCCTACTTCTGCCCTGTATGTTTCCAACTCTTTGGCTGGTTTCAGCCACACTTGGCAGAAGGAAAGAAGTATAGAAGACAGCTACCTCACTGGAAGCAAGGTGATCTGAGACCTTAGTGAGATCTCTGATATGCAGATGTTACAGGATGACATCTCACTTTGTTAGGCACCAGCAGTCTAAGTGAAACAAAAGTCTTTATGGATGTCCTGAATACTGAAAAAGGGTTTGTGAACTTCCAGGTTATGGCTGTGAAGACAGGCTGTCTCTACATTGTAGGATACGGGAGCACGGGTGACTTGCAAGGTCCTGAGCTACGTTCTGGCTCCCTGGTGGGGTGAGGAGTGGTGGGCTTGCCAATGTCTGCTGTGCCATTAGCTTGTAGATGGAGATGATTAGAGATGAGGCACAGATCTGTAAAACTGTGCTGCCTGAAAAAGATTCATTTCTCCAAGACTTGTGGTCAGTGTGTACTGCTTCTTGAAGCACATCCTTGGCTACCATTCTTTTTTTTCAGTTTTTTAGTACAGCATCTTCTCTGTAGACCAAAATGGAGTGAATGGCTTCCAGAGACAACAGCAATATCCTTCCCTTTTATTAACTGCTTGGGAGGTATGTCATGCTCAACAAAGACCAAATGATATTTGAGTCACATGTCTATTAACTCTTCATCATCATGGGAGTTGAGATCACTTATTACCTTGATGTTCATACTTGCATGGTTTTTTGGTCCCGGTGTCTTCTGGAAGTCAGGCAGGGCTGTATACTTAGTATAATATTGACCACTTTTCCTGTCAGGAAAGGATATGACTTTTCAGACTGTCTACCCTCCAGCCAGCCAAACCACACAGATCGTGTTAGTGCAGGTGGAAGTAACCTCTTGAATCGTGACAGAGGGAAGCCTCAAGCATGTCCACCAGCAGAGGCAACTGGTTTGGCACTTGTTTGTTTTGTGCTAACTCAAAAATAAAGAAAGCATTGTTGCATATAAGGTGCATACAAGGTTTTCAAAAGAGCAGTCTTATTCCTGAACTTTCCAAATTAAGTAGAAAAGCTTCAAGTTGGCATGAAGACTGAGTCATACTGCATGCAAACAGGAAACAACAGGAGACTAGTCCCTAATAAACTGTCTTAAAATATCAGTTCAAATAAACAGCCAAACTAGGCAGTGGTGTCAAAAAATTTCGTTATGTAATCCTATTTTTCAACAATTTTAAGCAATAAACATATGGGCTAAACAGTAGGTCATTACCTTAGTGAAAATTTAACTTTTGATGGTTGCAAAATCTGGAGCCTGAAAAGCATTCACTTTTCTGGTCCCAGAATGTTTTAGAAAAGTTCTAAAGATATCTTCACATTTACTTTTGTGTTTGCATCTGACAGGGATTGGATTTTTAAATCAATTACAGTAAGAACCATATTGAGAGGTAAATTATCTACCAAAAATCTTGCTCTTGGTTGGTTTTTTTTTTTTTCAGATGCCATGTAGATGACAATACAGTGTAGAAAACTGGAAGACTTCATTTTCAGCTATGTTACTGAAAAATATTTACATTAATATATTTTCACCAAGTGAACTCTGGCATGATTATCACTAACTGGATGTTACTCCAAGCTGAACTATTCATAGTACTTGCTCATAACATACCTCCTTTTACTTACTCCTCACCAAAGAAGTGGCATACTCCATGAGAGAGTACCTAACACTGAAGTTAAGTCATTATGGAGACTGCACAACACCTAGAAAATGTATACTAACTCATACAGAACATTTCTCTGATACAAAAATACAGTGCATGAAAATCTGCAAGTGAACAATTAAGGGACAGAGTAATTTCATTCATGTCATATTTTGCTTCTCCCATGGCAAGAAAATTACCATGAGATTATTGGCAAAGTATCATTTGAATAAGAAATTGATTTTATAGTTTTATTAATGAAGCATGAAGGATTATAGATAATGATAACACTAATAAAATGACAACAGTAATAATAAAAGGATTAGAATATACAAGTGATGCACAATGCAATTGCTCACCACCC
>JAVJGG010000029.1:1245526-1268326 GCA_035590195.1 Aviceda cuculoides
AGGGTGTTACCAACATTCTTTGCATACTGAACTCAAAACACAGCACCGTACCAGCTACTAGGAAGACAATTAACTCTATCCCGGCTGAAACCAGGGCATACACCAACACACTGGAAACAGGGCCAAAATTATAATCCAAAACAGAAAAAAGAGGAGAATGTACTTCTTAAACACTCTCAGAAATGATTCCCTGTCTTTCCAATGTCCACTTTAAGCAGTGAAAGCAGAACACAGAAAAGCAAAAGCAGAAGATGGAAATCTTCCAAATGTCCCATACCTCATGCATCCCTGGAAGACACTACCACTTTGAATCAGCATCTTGCAACTCTACTAAGCTGAATACTAAGCAGTGCAATAGAGGACCAGGTCCTCAGCATTTAACATTCAAAATTTCAAACCTCTTGCCAAATCCAGAATTAACTGTATGTTATTTATTACTACATAAGGTTTTCACAAGATACTAAATACATAAGGAAAGGAGGCTGGAATTAAATATTTGACAACCATTGAAGGATGCTTTCTCATTTTACCCATTCTCTTTTGTCTCATTGCCGTATTTCGAACTGTATTAATTTTTGATTGCAGTGATATAAATAAAACATAGTTTTATGCCAGTGCTAATTCTAATGCTGACTTGGATTTCCCATCCTTCAGAGATCTAGTACTATGTCTGAAAGATAACAGAGAATTGTAGAAGTTAAAATCTAAATTTTAGCCTCACTTGAACACAAGTTTCAAAACAAAGAGCGGGTTTAAAGAAAAAAATTGGTATGTGTCTCCTTAAACATCCAAGTACCCCCTTCTGCTATTCTCAAATCTTGACTTTTTGGAATAAAGCAGCAAAAGCAATGTGACTTCAGATTTTTTGTTAAATTTTGACAGTTTACCATATCCAGGTGAACATATTTCATGAAAAAAAAACCCTGGATGATTACCCATTCTTTGAGTACAAATAGTTTACATAAAATTAGCATAAAATCACCCCATTTTGTGCAGATTTTTCCCTTCTGCTTTCTCATTCTCTCTAAAGTTGGTCCTTAGAGCAACTGTCTTTAACATGTTTCCCATTTACATTAGTTGTCTTTAGAGTTTTTACAGCATATGAAATTGTTTTGGAGTTATAAATTTAAGTTAAACATTTGCTTGAGACAAAATTGCCCTTCTGCTTTCTGGGGGAAGGAAATGTAAGTTTCTACTTTGAACTATCCTGAGATTTTTTACTGTTGTTAATCAAACTGATTGCATTGTTTCCCAAAGAGTTAAACTTAGTCAGGCCACCTGAACTTCTGACCCTTCTTACACTCACAAAAGAGCCTCTCTATGTGAATCACAGAAGCAGTGATGTAAAGAAGTTTTCCTTCTCATTACACACAATTTTCAGAATATCCTGTTCTGAGAACATTTCAAACTGTTTAAAACAAAATCAGAATTTAGTCTCAACTATACCATTGTTTAAAAATGGTCAAAGAAATATTATACACTTATTTTAAAAGTGACTCTAACATAGCTTTTTCTCTTTGCCAGATGATCCACAGGTAAAGCAAACATTTTAGAACTAAATCACACATTACTATTTCAAGATAAATTTGTGAGAGAACAAGAATTTTATTTTTCAGATTAAAAGATTTTAATTAGGACACTGTTAGAAATCTGTCCCTTCCCAATTAAGGTTTTAAATTCATTACTCTGTACTAAATTACTTAGATCCAAGAATCAAGAGGATTTGACCTTCAAGAAAGTAACTTATGCGCTTCTACATTTTTGATACACAATCATAAGCAGCAAAAGTAAGGCTTGTTAACTTTTGCTACCACTACTGAGGACACTTCAGGAGCCTTCCTTCCACTAATCCAGACTTGTTGCAATTTTTACTTGAGCAGCTGAGGATATTCAGAATATTAAGTACATCTCCAGTTATATAATATTGTAAATATGAGTTAGTCATATTTGACCCAAGGCCAGTAATCATATTTTATATTTGACAGGAACAGGTTTGTTAGCAGAAGGGGATGAATGAAATACATTTTCACTAAATCTAATAGAAAAAAGAGTGGGATGGTTCTTCTGTTATTGTAGCCATGCTCCTTTTGAAGCTCATCCCCAAAATTGCTAAAATTAAAGTTAGTCCACGTTCTCCTGATGTTTGAATCAAAACACCATATTTGGATTTTTTCAAAATAGCTGTACTATTTGACCTATTTACTTCTGTGTGTTTACTTTAAGTACACTCAATCATCTGCTTTTGAAGGTGCTGTGTAGACTTTCTAGAAGATTCCCTCATTTCCCAATACCCTTCATTTAGTAAAACAATGGTTACCTGTCAGTATAAGATCCTAAAGCGTGTGTTAGAGATAAAAAACATAATTGAAAATTAAGTATGTTCCCATGACACAGAAAAGCCCCTATGAGCTCAAGACGTCCCTTTGAGAACTATGATTACTGCTTTTTTCATCACAGCCTAAACAGGGCGAGGTTACCTGCAAACGTGTCATATATAACCAGAGTAAAAAATGAAATGCGGACAAAATCACCATACTCCTCTTCTTTCCCTGCAGCTTTACCCAATCATTCTCTTTCCCCTCTGCAAGCCAAAAGTAACCCCGATTCCTCAGGGGATGCCCCTTCCCTGGCAGGGCTGTGTGAGGAGCTTGCAGAGGGCAGAGGGTTGTGACCACCTCACCCTGCACAATCTGACAAACCTTTTTGAGTTTATCTAGAACGAGCCCTAGGTGGGATCACAGCTCCCGTCCTTTCCTCAGGCAAAGGGAAAAAGGGCAGGGAAAACCAATACCTGCCTGGGGCTTGCTCCAGTGAAAAGCAGGGAGGTGGCCAGCCCAGACGTGAAAGTAGGGGCTGAAAGTATCCCTTCTTTCTCTACTGCTTTCTCTTCCTCACATACATATGTGTGTTTGCAAATAAGATGATAAGAGGTGAGAAACTGTGTACATGCACTTCTGGTAGTCATTGAGGGAGCTTACTCTTTCCAGTGTGTATCACACAGCCTTATCATGGGTCATAAAAATATTACATTTATATTTCATACCTCTTCAAAAAATTTAGGCAGGGTCTGGCCCTGTTCCTCCAACACTAAAATATTAATTACACTAGTTTTCGTACTAGATGTGTCATCATTGCTGATCAGGAAAACTGGAAAATGCATTAAAGTTAAAAGTGTATTTAATTTTTAAGTATTGTAAGTATTTTCCCATTTTTTTCATTTTCAAGTATTTCATATTTTAAAAGTGCATTCCAATGCTTAAATCTGTTATAAACATTTGGACCTATTGATATGTATTGGCATCTGACCACTTTACCCTTATTTCTGTGATAAATGATAAAAGGTATTTGAACTATAATTATATTTAAAGAGTTGGGTTTTTTTCAGATGCTCTAATTGCTAATCTATCTTAATAATATGGAGCAAATAGAGACAATATACTTTAAGGACAGAATCAAATTGGTGGTTTTGCTGGCAACATTACAGGAAGAAAGAAATTCCAGCCTCTTTCACGTTTATGTGTAGGTTTTCATATTTACTATGCAAAAAGTGCAAGCATCTGGATAGATAAAGAGGTTCGCAGAAAAGAAGTTTCATTAAAAAAATAAAAGGGAATTTATTGGCAACTGTAACCAAAAGCCATGCTCTGCTGACCTTTCCACTCTAACTGTGGTCCATGCTCTGACATTTTCTACCTGTGCTATTCTCCTTGCTGTGCTAATTTTGAGTGTCAAAGGGGAACTGGTATAGCTTTTGCAATATAAAAAGGGGGCACCAGAACTTACATAATGTCATTCTCTCTCCCCCACAGTGCGTCATGAAGGATGTAAGATGTGTGAGAAGCAAAGAGCCTGAAGCATCCTTCATATAAAATTAATTGAAAAAGGGCCAGTAAAGAAAAAACTCTATCATTATCTCCTAGTAAAAAAAATGCAGATATTACCAATTTAAAGCAACTGATTACATCGAGAACTTCATAATTATCCCGTGCTTAATAAATCATCCTTTCATCTCCTTGTCCGATATGGCACCAGGACATATTGCAGCAAATTATAAGATGTATGAATACAAGTGAAAAACAGAATACAAGTGAAGAGTGAATTGCTTGAGGTTTCAACACGCTTGTGAATTACAGCATAGACAGACATTAGTATAAGGCCCACAGGTCCTCCTTCAGTGTTCATTCCTCATGTCTCACACCTTGCTTTTCTCCCTGCTGAGTTATTTCACATCCAGTCTGGGTAAGCCTCTGTTTTTGACCCAGTCACACACAAAGATGATGGGATTGCTGCCTGCTTTGGGTTAAAGAAGGCCGTGCTGGATGCAGACATTCTGTAGTTGCAGTTCCCTGTTCCTATTCCTGCTATTAGCCCCACATCCTTGTTTTCCCGTGCAGACATGATTCTTACGCTGTGTGTTTCTTCCTGTGGTCATGTATGTTGCTGAAAACTAGGATCAGAGGTGAATTGAGGAAGCTGGGGCCTGACAGACTGCTATCAATCTCAGCTGTACATGTCTGGTACAAATGGCACCATAGTGGACTGCCCTTTCTACAACTAGCATCCTTCCCAGATTCAGGTGACACCTCCTGAGTGAATCTCCTAATCACTCCTTCTGCTTCCTCCTTCCTTCATGAGCTCATACTACTTCAACAATCACACAACTCAGGAGAGTTGTTTTGGTGAAAATATAAAACTTGCTCTCCATGAATGCCTGGTAATGCTTCTTCCCCTTTCAGCCACCATTCCTGTGTTCATATATTGATTATACACATAGTCATGAAATTCACATATCCAGAGTAAACTCTGGTAGCTGTCAGGGTTTTGTCCTATCAGAGAAATTTTTTTTTTTTAATTTAAGTGAATATTCAGAGAGAAGCACTGCAGGAACCACTGAGATCCAGCGATAACTTGGCATGTTTGAAGGAGTTTTGCTGCTCGATGTTGGGATACTTTGGTTTTATGGATGGTAATTGCTAAAATTATAATGCTGGCTAGAGTGGTTGAGCTATGAATCTACAGCTGTAGAAATATGTGGTTTTAATTTGCAGCCGAATGATTTGCATGTTCTCATCTGTGTTATAAAATGTATGAGAATATAATAACTAAACTAACTTGCAAGTGCAAACAAAAATGATAGTACTTAACTATCTTCTCTGTACACATTACAGTTAAGAAAAACAAAGTACTTTACAAAAGTAACAGCAAACATGTAAGGTTTGTAACTTCCCTACAGTGCATAGGCAGGGTAACTAATCAGCAAAATAAGTCAGAAAGTTTTACTTGAAGTTACATAAAGTTTGTATACCATAGGCATACAATTCATGGACCAAATTCACATCTCTTGACTCAGCTATTTGTTCAGGTAATGAACTTGCTGTGTGTTTTATAAGGAAGACATCTGAGTAGGACAATGTGATGAAAAAAGCTTTTCCTTTACAAATGATCATTGCTTCATACACAGATATTAAGTCATTAAATAGATTTTTTTTTTTTTTTTTTTTTTTGTAAGGAGTCAATGTTCTGCTGTTGTGAAATATGGTAACAAGATAATTGTAAATCCTAAGCCTGAAATAGAAAACCGAATGTGAACCTAGCATTAAATCATTGTCTATCCTAGACTGCTAACAAGCTCTGTAGCATCACGACAAGTATAGATGAAACATGCAACATCTAATTCATCGCTTCAGTACTTACAATAAATATTCCTTTAATCTTAAACTGTTTGTAGTAAACACAAAATGTGACAAATAATGCTATAAACTTTTATCTCCTGGCAGGATACAGAATTAAGACAAAGTTCTCAAAGAAAATCCATGTATTAAAACACATTTTGTACAAAATACATTGATCACACACCAGAAAAAGAAAAAAAAAGTGTATCTGATACTTGGTGATGTTATTTCTTAAGACCTGGGTCTTGTCAAACAGTACAACATGGGGTTTCATGGCTGTCTAGGGCCTCAGTGAAGTCAATGGGATTGTACATGCACCCTTAAAGCCCTATGCAAAATCCTAAGCTCTGCAAATTGCAGAATTCATGTTTATGGATTTGTCTCCACTTTCACATATTACTAACTGAAATTGTTATGTTTTATAGCAAGACATGAAACATCTGTTTGGGTATCATTAAGTGTCCTTGCATAGATGAATAAGTTTATCTGCATGAATAGTAAAATGACATACAGAACAAAACAAGAAATGGAATGTCATGAATAATTGCATTTTAGTTTATTTGTTTTGTTTTTACTTAAAGATGTTTTACAGTAATACAGTAATCTTTTCTACAATTACCTGGCTTTTGAAATGAAGATGCAATTCTATTTTATGACTTTCTGGTGTTCCTCACTTTATGTGTTTGAAGTTATCCCAGTTTGCATCTCAGAATTAAATGAAACAATGCAGTTAAGAGAAAGGAAATGCAATAGAGTCAGGTCTTCATAAGGGAGGAGGATTCATTGATGGATTTTTTTTTTGCCTGGCTTTATTCAAGCTGACAGGAGACAGGATCAAAGCCAATACTAAATATTAATGAACACAGGAGCCTCAGAAAAGGAAATGAGAGGAACTGATTGTCAGCAGCTGAAAAAAAAACCAGACTCAGAAGGGAGTTGAAGACATGGAAGCTACAGTAGCCAGTAGCTTTGCTTGCAAGCTCAGAAAGGAAAGCAAACATGGCTGATGGGAGTGGGCCAAAACTGGCAAAGAAAGACCAAGAGTTAGGAAAGGTATGAATACACAACCTCTTTTATAATTTTGTTATGTGTGAAATGTATCTTTGAGTGAATAAATAAAATATATTAATACATTTACAATTGTGTGAATACATACATTTGACTGAATAAAACAAAACTTAATTTTGAAAAAGGCAGAGAGATGCAGGTAATAGAGATTCAAACTATAGCTTGTCCTATAGTCTGGATAGGGAAACTGGAGGTGAATCTGAAGGAAGTGTATCTTACCAAAAAGAAAACGTCTATGAGAGAAAAAGATATATTTATAAAAGCCTAGATAAGGATAAGAATAAAAATTATATAAAGCTTCCAGGCAAGAGAAAGAAACCAGAATTGAAGAATTTGGGCACCTGAAAGTTGCAGAAAAAAGGGAACTAAAATAAGGAAAGGAGATTGGTTAGTAAGTAAAGCCAGCAGCTGAAAACAGAAACAGGAGTACAACATTAAGAAGGCTCCAAATAAATAATGACTTAGGGAGAGGCAAAGAGAGCAGGACTGGAGGGAAATTATCCTGTCCACAGAGGGGAAAAATGACAGTGAGTGTTGCTTTGAGAGACAGGGTGATAGCTTTATATTGGGATAGCTGTCAAGAAAGAACAAAATGGATCTGACTGAATCAGGCAGCAAATGGTACTTTTTTGCACCCCTACTGCATCCAGACCTGTTCTGTCCCAAGGACATAAGATGAGGGGTGTTTGGTGAATGGACTAGAGAGAAACAGCCTAATTGTGTATAAATATGTGTATAAATATGTGTATAAATTGTGTATAAATAAATGTGTATACTAATAAGTGTATAAAGGAAAGAGGGGAGAAGCTAGGTGTTTTCCCCCCATTCCATTACCAGACTGCTAGTATTGGAACTTGTTAGGAAATTTTGTCTGAAATTTTATTCTACTTGAAAATTTCAATCAGTCAAAAATGGAACTTTTCATGGAAAAAAACCCTATTACTGAGGAGTGGCACAATTTCAAGGAAAGTGAAAAAGGCAGGGAAAAAAAAGAAAAGTTTGGAAAATCCAGTAGCTCAATGCATTGAACTAGGTAATAGTCAACCAGGATGTACAAAATGTTCTCATATTCATTCCTCCACACATTTTCTTTAACTACTATTACCAATCATTCTACTGATGCTCTTGTTTTAAATATTCACATATATATGAAAGGAAAAGCTGATAATGGATATTAATCAGAAGTTATAAACTGTAGAAAATTAATAAGCAATAAAAAATTCTGAAAGAGAAATCTGTTGCTTGGAGTGTTAAGGGTAATGACAAGTCTTTTCAAGGAAATTTTCCCTATACTAAGTGGAAGTGAATTACTGTCAACAATAGTGTGGAAAATTCAAATTTTCCTATAAATACTTGTGTACAAATTATGAACTTGTCTCCATTACAGCAGTAACTAGGGAAAATGTTAAATATCAGTTAGACATTTTGAAATTATCATGTCAATACATCTTGTTTCTAGAAATGTTACTAGAGCTGGCTCTGAAGCACTGGAGTTTGATTTCAGCAGGTCCTGGGTCATGGCAGGCACTGTGGTAGACTGGAAGAAAGCTGCCATTGCACCATGCTCTTAAAAAGTGAGAGGGACTGTGAAAATTACTGTAAGATTATTAGTCTCACAGTAGGTGCCAGATAAAATAATGGAAGAAATTACATGAGAACAAACTATTAAACAGTTTTAAAAAGTGAAATGCATTAATAGTGGTCAGCTCAGGTTTACAGAAGGTGGTTCTTATCAGACCAAGTGTTGTCACCCCTCGAGCTACGTCAACGGGGCAGACTGCCTGATGTGCTAACCTCCGAGGAGCAGTTCAGCTGCCCTGTCCTAAGTGGATCAGCCCTCCCCTGACCAGAGGAGCTCTGCTCCCCTCCTGCCCTCCCTCCCTCCCTCTTGCAGCAGCAATCCTTACATCCATGCTGGTCCCTCACAGCAGCAGGACAAAAATCTCCCATTCCCTAGGCCCTCCTCCAGCATTTTGTCCCAGCAGTCCTTTTTCCTTCCCACACCACATGTTCCCATTCCTCTCCACTCTGACCCTGCCCACAGGTCCTTCACACTTGATAAATGCGCATGGAGGAGTTGTTCCCTCCCTCTTTCCTCCCAAATCAAACGACCAGGCATCACCTCTAGGCATTTTTGTCAAAATTTGAAATGACAAATCAGAAGTTAACCCAGTGCCTGCACCTTGATGTCAAAACAGCAAGCAACAAATTATAGTGAAAATCACGTTCAGAGCTGAACCATAGAAAGAAATAGCACAATTAAGGCACAAGAGAGAATTAAAGAGAGTTACCAGCAGAGAGCTGCTCACCAAATCAATTGTGTTTCCTTGGCTGCTACTGAAGATTTGCTAAGACAACGGTGTTGGCATGAGAAACAACTTCTGGAAAAAGGAAAGACTAAGATAAAGGAGACATCACTGTATCATAATTTTCTTTTATTTTAATTTGAAGCTCATACCCACTCTATCCTGAAAAGGTTTTCAACCCTTTAATGCAAAGCTTGCTGAGACCTCGCTATTTTAAGGTCTGTAACCTATGTTTTAAACACAGCCGAATCAAACAAGATACTGTTTTGGTCTATTTTTCTTTTGACTTTAGGCCCTAGTACACTCATTGTAAAAATGTCTTGCAGAGTGCTGGCTGATGTGAAAGGAGTTTTGGGGTTCACATCCATGGTATTAACACCCAGTTCTCCTCCAAATGTGCGCAAAGCTCAGGGGAGTAAGGAAATTCTCCACTCAGTCATTTGGGTTCCGGTTTCAATTAGACAATCAGTTTTTTCCTTGATAAGGTCCAAATGGCTACCTCAGATACTTGAGGCTGCTCATCAGTGCTCTGCTCTTTACAGCTGACCAAGCAGATGATCATCTGTATGTCCAGCTGACAAGAGCTAGGTCACCATCCTACTCCTGGCAGTACCGTCTGCCTGACAGACTAAAGAAGGAAAACTCTAAGTGGAAAGTGAAAAAAAAAACCAAAACCCAACACTTAATGGTAAAAACATAAAGAAACTCAGCTCACAATTCACTTGGATGGTAAATGTGTAAATCTGGCCTCCTACTGACAAGAGAAGGCCAGATGCATACATAAGAATCAAGAGAGTGACAACTTTCTGCACTTTTTGGATGCTTGTGTCTTTAGGCTCGGGTCTTAGTGCTGTTAAACCCTCCAGCAGTGATTCTCAGAGTGATAACACACAGTCCTGTGTGAATAGGGGCATTGCTTTTATTATTACCCTATTATTACCCATTTTCCTTATTTTTTAATTCATGAAAATACAATTTCTATTTTGCCACATAACCTGTGACAACACGATGGAACTCTCATTGCTTAAAGCTAGTAATAAAAACTCATGTCATCACCCATCTGGACTGAGGTTGTGTGTGCATTTTTTACCTTCCAGATCCTTTTACCAGTCTTGCTAATGAATAATAATACGTGTGAATGAACGTATAATGCAATCATCCATATTATAATGAATTTATGAAATTATTTACAATCATGTAAACAACCTGTTCCTTGTTACCAGTATGATGGTAATGTATGTTACAATATGTTATATGGTGTACTGGCTCCAGTTCTGGACTCCTCAGTACAAGAGAGATATGGACATACTGGAGAGAATCCAGCAAAGGTGATTAAGCGACTGGAGCATCTGACATATGAGGAGAGGCTGAGAGACCTGGAGCTGCTAAGCCTGGAGAAGAGAAGGCTCAGGGGGAATAGCATCAATATATACAAACACCTGAAGGGAGGGTGCAAAGAGGACAGAGCCAGGCTCTTTTCAGTGGTGCCCACTGACAGGACCAGAGGCAATAGGCACAACCTGAAACACAGGAGGTTCCCTCTGAACATCAGGAAACACCTTTTCACTGTGAGGGTGGGTGACCAAGCACTGCCCCAGATTGCCCAGAGAGGTTGTGAAGTCTCCATCCTTGGAGATATTCAGAAACCATCTCGACATGGTCCTGGGTAACCTGCTGTAGGTGGCCCTGCTTGAGCAGGGGTTTGGATCAGATGACCTCCACAGAACCCTTCCAATCTCAGCCACTCTGTGATTCAGTGATACGGTCAGTGTCACACTTACTGTGAGGAAATAAACTGTTCTCAAAACACTTCCACATTTGGAAAAAAAAAGAAGAAATCTGAACTGCACAGTGGCTCACAGAGCAGAGGTTTCTGGTGAGGGGAAAGTGAATTAAGTCTGGGGCCAGGAGCAGGAATGACTGCTTCCTTTTACTGCACAACGCCTCCACAAGCATTTCACAATCTGCTTTAGTATCTTTGCTTGGGTAGACATAGCAATACACACTACAGTCTTTCACACAGCTCTGTGGATATAAAGGGCTATTCAACATGGAGTAGTTGAAGCATGCTGACCTTACACTGGTAGAAATGGGTGGTTTTGTCATATGTAAGAATCAGAGAAAAAGTTAGCTTCAAAAACAAGTTATTTTTGCAGGGTAGAGAGCAGTGTCCTGACAGTGCTACTGGAAACACTGAATGCTGGGTGCACTCCTGGGTGCCACTGCACTCAGTGGCAGTTGTAGTTATGTGCTTGTTGTGGTTTAAGCCCAGCCGGTAACAAAGTACCATGCAGCTGCTCTCTCACTCGCTGCCCTCCCCAGCCACGGTGGGATCAGAAGAAAATATAAAGAAAAGCTCCTGGGTGGAGATAAGGACAGGGAGGGATCACTCAGCACTTTTGGTCACAGGCAAAAGACAGGCTCCACTTGGGGAAGAAACAAAATCAATTTAATTTACTACAAATCAAAACAAAACAAGGATATTAGGAAGTAAACCCAAAACCTTAGAACACCTTCCCCCCACCCCTCCCTCCTTCCCGGCTCATCCCCACTCCCGGTTCTCTCCACCTCCTCCCCCCAGCAGCACAGGTGGACAGGGAATGGGGGTTGGGGTCAGCTCGCTACACGTTGTCTCTGCCGCTCCTTCCTCCTCAGGGGGAGGACTCCTCACCTGTCCCCTGCTCCACCGGGGGGTCCCTCCCACAGGAGACAGGCCTCTGTGAACTTCTCCAACATGAGTCCTTTCCATGGGCTGCAGTTACTCACAAACTTCCCTGGCATGGGTCTTTTCCACAGGCCGGTCTTCAGTCACACACTGCTCCAGCATGGACTTTCCCATGGAGTCACTGCCATCTTCAGGGGCCTCTTCTCCCCTGCTCCCCTCCATGGGCTGGGAGGGGACAGCCTGCCATCTTACCATGGGCTGCAGGGGCATCCACTGCCTCAGGCACCCCTCCTCCCCCCTCACTGACCTCAGTATCTGTAGAGGGGTTCCTCTGATATTCCAATCCCCCTACTCACTGCAGGTTGCCCATCTTAAATCTGTTCTCCCAGAGGCGCTACCACTGTCACTGATGGGGTCGGCCTGGGCCAGACAGGTCTGACTTGGAGCCAGGGGAGCTTCGAGCAGTTTCTCACAGGAGCCACCGCCGCACAGCCCCCCCGCTACAAAAAACACTGCACCACACAAACCTATAACAGCGCTTTATGTCACTTTTTGGCCTTGCAGAGGTTCACTGTAAGAAGGATGTCTCCAAAGTAAGCGTGATGCCTGGAGTACCGGTTTTAGGGGGTGAGCAGGTGCACTGGTGGTGCAGCCAGGGTGTGCAGGCAGATGGCAGCTCAGCAGCCCACCAGCACCCACCTTTTGTCCTGGGCTGAGTAGGTTACATCTGTTATAAACCCAGTCGACAGCGCATCATGCCGCCAGCCTATTCGTATGTAGATCTAAAGGTCTGAGGTATCTTCAGCTTATGCTATTGTATCACCATATGCTGATGTTTGCCACACGGCTGGTGCTTGTTAACTCACTGAGGAGTCAACCAAGAGGTGAATCACAAGCATCCTCCAGCCGTGGATGGCTCGGTGCAGCAATTAAGCCAGAAGTTTATTTATGTGATTCTGAGATCATCATCGGCCTCAATCTACCATACCTGACTGGAATCAGAGATCTCAAGACAAATGTTGCCCAAGTGCTGCTCTATAAACAAAACTACAAATAAATCTTCAATTCTCATTAGCTTGTTAGAAGGGTTTTTCTCAGAAATAATTTCTTAATTTCTGGTTCCCTCAGATACTACATACAAGCTCTGACCATATTTTGAGAACAGAGGCACAATTTACAGCTAAATGATAATTAAGGGAGTTAAGACTCATCTGACAAGAATGAATTGATGGAAATGAAAATATAATTTTATCAACTATACAGTCACAAAGCCTCTTCCAGTTACCCATGTGAGTCAGATGTTGCCGCAGATTATATTTTCATTCATTAACATTACACCTTCTTTCTCCCTTGAATCTCTTTGTCTGGTTCCTAAGCAACCACACCAAGGCTGCTCTTCAGAGAGAGCCTATATTCACAACCCCAAAATCGTATTCCTCTAGGTAGATTGGAAATGATTCTGGGAATTTCAAATGCCTGCCACCTGATCTCATCAGGAACTGAGTACCTCACATGAAAATCATAAAACAGAGACACCAGCACTTGGAGAGAAACTAAATGCAGAGGCTTTTCTCAGATTATGCAATGGATATAATTGCATTGGCTGTTTAGCTATCTGTTGTAGCTTAACTTTGCAGTCTCCTAGACTAAAAATGACAACTCATTTATTTGTCATTTACTTACTAGATATGATCATAGCCACCCAGCAAGTGTCTGTTCAACTGAATACTAGCTGTACAGAAAGTCAGTTATTTTAATGATTGTTGAGGAGGCAGGATTATTAAAATCTTTACTCCAAAGCTGTCAATGGCTGCCAGTTAGCATTTGGAATAGTTACTTTCATTCCCCATGTCTCAGTTTGCTATCTAAAAGCAAAATATAACATTTTCCTACCTCATAAGGATTGTATTAATAACTGTCCATTAAATTCTTGAAGTTTCCTAAACAAAAAACAAGACGCACATGAAAAAAATACAAATTGGAAATGTTAGAAATATGATAACACTTGATCTTTTTGATTCTTATTTTTTAATGTGCAGATTTCATGTTAGGCAAGAACAGGGTAATTTAGTCTTCTTTTTCTAGCAATGAACTAATAATGAAATGAGTTTTACTTTGAAAAGTTGGTAAGTAAAGTACTATTGACCAGGACGGGAGAGAGCAGAACCTAGCCTTCACTGGCTCTTTTTTCCTTCAAAAATACTTTATACGCTAAATGCCAAAATCAGAGTCAGCACTTGTGAAGCAAGTGACTCTTGTCTGTGGATTCTTCCACCCCTCTGCAACCAGAAGAGCTGTCATACTCCCACTTGGGAAGGGGAAAAAAGTCTTCTGTTTCCAAGCATACAACCCAAAGCCCATGTCTGACATCTTCAAAAATGCCTGTTGCCAGAAAGGTCCGGTACTATGATTAGTTATATCACTGTGCATTCCCAATATATTTATCTGATTGTCATGAAGCTTCCTAAGGTTTCAATAGTTTCTGTAAAAGAAAAACATTCCTGAAATTTTAACAGACTTCCTGTGATATCATAGGACAACATTTGGTCTTAGAAGCCAACACTGGTTGGCAACATGGTCTCAGACAAAGAAGAAACTGCTTGCCATGACAAAGAAGGCATACAAAATTTTGGAAGGAATAGGCTTTTTTAAGCAATTTTCTCAATGGCATTTCAGAAAGACACATATTGGATTTCTCTTTTCCCTTCACTTTGTGGAAGGAGATACTACATGTGACTTTGAGCTAATACAGATTGAGGAATAGTAATAAATGTAATTTTATCTAATATTATGTGTCTTCATAGCCCTCTGGAACAACAAAGCAATAATGAGGAAGTGTTTATCCTCTTTATTTTATGATAAGGATTCTTGATGCCTTGCTGCCAGTGTGGTTTTCAGATTGGTAGTAGGTATACAATTGCTGTAATACTGTCTACAGTGTTTTTCTATAATATTAGTTTAAAGAGAGATAGAAAAGCCTTTTAGGCTCTGAAGTTTCAATTCCAAGTTAATTTTCCTTCTTTTGTCTTGGTCCTCAATGTTCACATTGAATGATCTTTTCTTCCTCTTTTTCATTTCAGAGCCCTGATTTTTTTTTTTTTTTTTTTTTTGTTGTTGTTGTTGTTGTTGTTTTGGTTTTGTTTTGTTTTTAAAACACTATCCATCATCACAGATAGTATTTCTCTCTGTGGGGCTTCTGGTTTTGGCCCCTATCCAGATTTCTGTTTCTGTTATTCCCTGATCCAAATATTTTCTTTATTAGTTAGCTGAGATTGATGTTCCTGTGAATACAGTATCCAAGTCTATATAGTTTTCCCTGGCTAGCCAAATCAGCTTATTACCTTTTGTAACCAACCTTTTACTACTGCTGCCAAGAGAAGTTTTGCTGTTGTTTTAATAGGAAATATTTTTCAGCCATTTATTTTTATTTCAGTGGGTAGGAGAACCTCCAACTCAAATGCAGAGACCTCTAATTATCTATGACACCCATCTTATTGACTTATATTTGTTTCGATAATGGCTTTCTATATGTCCTTGTTATTTTGCATTTCCTGAATCTGTATAACAATGCATCATCTGCTTTTGAGATGCTTGGCTACCACACTGGAGGATCTAAGACTGATCCTATCATTTATGCTTCTTTAAGGTATTTCAGTTTTCAACATTACTCTTCAAATCTCTCACTTGCTAAGGAGAAATGTAAATCAGCCTGTGTGGAGTACTGAATGAAGGCAGCAAGATTGCTTCAGCAAGCCAAGCTATTTCTGAAGTCCCTACACCACATTACATTATGCCACATTGACGTTTCCTACATATCCAAATACAGCAACACAACTCTTTTTTTGTATCCATGCTTGAATCAAAGTCATGCCACCTCCAAAAATGAAAACATTACAAAGGATCTGGATCCCATGAGCTTATTAATTAAGTAGAACACCTCCCTTGGAACCTCAGGAAGAAAAACACATATTTAAACCTCATTATCCTTATATCCAACACCGAGTTTCATTATTCCCACCCGAGGGTGCAGAGTTTTCAAGCTCTCCTGAGCAGCACACCTGCTACCCACAGGACATGCTCCCTGGGGAGGCACAAGGATCAGAACCCAGTGAGTGCTAGGGTTGGAGGGGGCCACAGGACCCCACCTTTCCACAGGAGACTGGTCCTCATCTCCCTGGGCTCTACCTTCAAACTCATGTTCTCCAGGAGGCAGAAATTCAGATTATCCAGTTACCAAACAGTTGGACAATCATACCCTCAGCACCAAGGGGCAGCCCCAGCACAGGATTCTCACCAAAGCTGCCCAAGAGCAGCAATATCCTGAAACTGCTGGTTTTGTGCTACCACTGCCAGCAGCATCTGTCCCCTCCATTTTTTTTGTCAGGATCTTGAATGCCCCACAATCTCTGTAAGGACTTCTCCTGCCACTCCAATTCCCATTTCTCCCTTTCACATATCACGCAAATCTGGCTTTCTCATATTGCTCAGTTTCAAAATTTGCTGCTGGGCAAGGCTTTGCACAACCTCCTTTCTCAGGAAAGGGTCTGCAGAATGAGGAAAACTCAAAAACATAAAAGTGATTACATTTGATTGGGGCAGCCAGGTTCCAAACCAAAATGTGGCAGCTGTGACAAAGAAACAAGGACAGACATTTTAGGTTCCTTAATCTCTTCCTGATTTTAAATGAAAATAGTTCTTTCTGATGCTCATGCAAGAAATGTGCAGGAAACATCCAAATGTCTCATTTCACTAACTTTTAATGTTAATGAATAAAATAATTTTTTTTTGACTTACAATAAAGTCTGCTTTAAACAGTAGATTAAAAAAGACTGCTGCTGCTAAGGTTATTATGTAATAATAAGGTTATTATAGAATATGTTTTGACAATTTGCACTTTATGTAATGGTTTGTGCTGTTTTATCTCTATACTTATGTGTCTCTCCTATGAATGCATAATTTTATTTATTTATTTGATTAAAAAAGATTACCTTTTATTACAGTATTCACACCTGAAGAGATTTGACAGCTCTCGTATTATTTAA
The DNA here is from genome assembly GCA_035590195.1 of Aviceda cuculoides. Classification (NCBI taxonomy): domain Eukaryota; kingdom Metazoa; phylum Chordata; class Aves; order Accipitriformes; family Accipitridae; genus Aviceda; species Aviceda cuculoides. The sequence goes on from JAVJGG010000029.1 coordinate 1,262,280, forward strand.
TTTGTTTGTTATAATCCAGAAAATGGCACAATAGATTTCAAAATTAACTAGACCTAAGACAGAAACAGAGGCATGGCAAATTTGAAATCCAGGTGCTGGATCATTTTAAGTACTCAGTTCTTCTGAATCACTCTTTTATTTAACTATGTAACTATCATAAGCACAGCTATGCACTATCAGTATTTGGTTAGCTAAGAGGCATTCAGCTTTCATCCAGAAAACGTAGAAAGGACAGTCAAGAAAGGATTTTTCTGAGGGCACAGTCCTGGGCAGTGATACTGGGCTTTATGATGGCAGGCATGGTACCCTGCAACTAAGATGTAAAATAAAGATGTAAATGAAATGTTCTAATGCGTGCTTACTTGAGAAAATCCCAGCACATTTATATAACAGCAGCCTACCAACTTGGATAAATTTTATGTTGGATTTCCCAGAATTTTACCCACCAGGACACACATCTACAGCCTGGTTAAACACCATTCTACTTCCTGGATTCCGTGGGTTACTGGGAAATGTATGACAGACGGCAGATTTCACTGAAATATTACATGTCTTTCCCTAGTTATAGCAGGTCATTCTGCCTACATCTAAAGAGATGAGAAAAGTATTATGTTGCTGATAAATGTAATTCATGATCCTAACCATGTATTTGCTTCTGAGGTACATGTAAGAACCTCTTAGATGGTGTGAAAAGCATATTCCAAGCGAATCCAATGAGTGGACTGTTCCCATGTTGTCTATACCTCACATGGGGGAGATGCATGGAGCAGATGAATGGGGTGTTCACTTCTCAAAATGCAACTCCAGAAAAAGTGTTTGTTTAAAATACATCATTTTGCAAACACAAATGTGATTTCATAAGCCCTCACCCTGGGAAGAGTAGAAAACAGGTTTTAAATTAAAACAATGCTTTCTTCCAAATGAGAAAAAAAAAGAATATATATTATATTCTTCACTTTGTATTTATCAAAACTAAAATTTCTATTTTTGGAGGACTGGCAGAGTAAAAACTTTATGAGCGTGATCTTCTATTGGGATTATAGCAGTCAATTTAAGATCTGTTCATTTTTATGGAGTTTGAAACTAGAGGAATTTTAGCTGGTCATTGTAGGGGTCTAACAGTGCCTATTCCTGAGAAAAGACTCCTCATAAGAAAACTTTAAAAACCTGGACATTCTCAGACTGTATTTTTCACTTATTAATACAATACCAGTCCTACCTCCTGGGAAGCTCAGAGAGAGTTTGTAATGTCAGGCATGCAATACCATGTTCAACTACCTGGAGAGGAGAAACAATGTGATTTGGCTTGTTTCAGTATTTTCCTTTATTAGTGATTAGTCTCCTCCCACACTTCCAGCACCATACATTTTCTCTCTCTTGTTTTGTTGCTTGAAACAAGCAGAAAAGTCACTTTGTCCAAGCACATATTAACTGAGTGCCATATTTGGCCTTTTTATACAGTGTAAGTTCTCGCAAAATTGCCATAAGTGTACATGCAGCCCAGCAAAACAGTTCTGAAAGATGTGTATTTCTTACTAGCATATTAAGATCACCCTTAATTGCTTCAGTCAGGTTTAGAAAACCCAGGCTTGAAGCAACGAACAGACATTTTTCTTTTCATTCTCTTCTCTAATAAATAAAAACTATTAAAATCTACTACTACTACAAAAAAGTAATGCTTTAAAATGTACAAAAACCCCCAGTGTTCTCAAATTTAATAGAAACAGATGGATTTCTTCTCATTTACCTTGCATCTCCAACTGTGTAGCTTCACTGAATACAGCAGACTTATACTACCTGTCAGTGGAAAAAGATTCAAGACCAATTTTTTTTGTGTGATGCATGTGAATAACACTAACAATGCAAATTTATTAATAAAACCCCCACTTCTTTTCAAAATTTTTTAGTAAAAATGAGAGGAAAGAAATAAATTTCCCATAGACAGGAAAAAACATTTCAAAAGAGTTCATAGAAGAATTCTTGGATTTTCACTTTTCAAAGAAAAATCAGGACAGAAGTTTTCACTGAAATATTTTCTAATATTTGTCATGCCAGCAATCTTTCCCTTGAAATCAAACCGCAATCACTTGCACTGAAGTGTTCATTACTTTATGCAGGCTCAGCAAATATTGTTGCCAGCTTTCTGACTCAATTAAAAAAGAAAAGGATTTTAACTACTAGAGAAATATGTATTTGCTGTCTTGATAAATCTTACTACTTTAAAATTACCAGCATCTGCTTAGTAGGTTAATTTCTAGATGGCTTCTACAGTCTGCAGAGATTTTGAAAGGCATAACTGTCAGCTTAGCAACTGACAGGAAATCAATGAGGTTTAAGAGCAAATGGAATTGGGCAAAGAACTGGGAGTGTGGGCTGGGGGAGGGAGGGGTTGCACCACTGACAACTCCAGGAACAGGAATGGGACAGTCATAAATGATTGAACAAAATGCTTTGCTTGAAATTTAATTTCATTTAGTGCATTTTTTAAAATGCAAACTTTTGAGTGAAAAATCTATTTTGTTGTTGTTGTTGTTGTTGTTGTTGTTGTAGTTGTTGTAGTTGTTGTTGTTGTTGCTGTGGCATTGATCGGCAACCTCTATCCCCAGGACACTTAGAAGCCAGAAACCTTATGTGCACCTCAGAAATTGAAACACATAATCACAACTCAATAAATTGCTCCAAAGGCCAGACCTGAGAAAGTGCAGGACAAGGCAAAGCACACAAAATATGGGACACATATTTTGCCTTCACCCTGGCAGCAATAAAAGCTGATCCCAGCCTGGATGTTTGTTTGCATTTGCAGAGCAAAGGTGGTTAGCAAGGGTAAATTCCTAAAAGTTCAGCAAGATATTTGTGGCTTGCTGAGCGACTGCTAGGCGAAATTCTGTGATTTGTGCTGTGCAAGACTCCAGACTAGATAATCACAATGGTTGCTTCTGGTCTTAAAATCTATGAATTTTTGCATAAAATCATTTAGGTAAATGTGAGCTGAGGGAAAACCTTTCTGTCTGCCTTAGTTTAATGACTCTATTGTCTGAGCTATTTGAGGGAAATGGAGTAAGCGGAATGCAATGACTGAAATAAATCATTGATATAACTTTTATAATATCTGTATGGAAAATAATGTGTACTGTCAGTTCTGTCACTAACTGAAGGGGTCAGTAGGGACAGATGTACGCGCTGGTGCACTCATTTGTTTTCTTATAAAAGTATTTTAAATAGCAAAAGGAGATAGACAAATCATTAAAAATATCATTCAAACTTCATTAAAATTTGGAAAAAAAGTAGTGCTTAACACTGAACATTTTCCCATGAACATTCTACAGTGCAAAAGATCAAATTCTATATTGTGCATGTTATTTCAAGGAGGTGATATGGCGTTTGCCATGGTAACAAGACTTTTTTAAAAGCTAGAATAAAGGATGTTGCTGACACGACCCCTCGTAACAATAACTTACATGACCATGGGATTCAGGAAGATAAGATAATCTAGAGAAAAAAAGCAACTGAAAAGAAAAAAAAAACAAAAACAAAAAAACCCCCTAGATTTGTATCTAACCTTCTAAAGAAGTTTCTTCTCTCTTGTCTGTCGATGAAAATAAACATAACTCACAAATACCTTCCAGAGTTATGAGCAACAATGTATGTCTGCAGTTATTATTTTTCTGATAATAAGTAACCAAATACCATGATGTTTTAGTTTAGATATATATGGTACTTCAGGTAAGGATCCATCCTATTTTCGCAGCAGAATGTATTTTTTTGTTCAGCAAAGGTTAGGAAAGCTGCAGAGCACTGTGAGGGGAGATGGGTCTGCAAGTGTGTGTATCCTTGATAACGGGAGCCTGCTATGTACTGCAAGACACAAGGGAGTTTGCGGCACATAAGACTACAATGATGGCACAGAGATCTGCAGTTGAGCAGAGAGCACACATTGCTCTCCCTTTGAGTGTGAACTCCTGGTGCAGAGGAGCAGAAGTAAATCTCTCCTCCATGACCATCTCCCAGCCTGAGGTCTGTGTCTGGTACTGGGGAAGCAGCAGTGTTGACCTCTAGTGCTGACAGCTGATTTATCTTATTTCCCACTCTTTCTTCCACAGTTGGACATTTACCTGAAGGCCTCTTCTGCCACTGCTCATGAAGAATTTACAGTCTGTTAATTAGCAACCTGTAGATGTTGCAAGCAAACTAGAGTCAAAAAAGTACATGATGAATTACAGCAAGCAGCACACTACTGTTACCAATTACCAATAACAAAGTTATTAAGTCCACGTGTCTAAAGATCACCTATGACAACTGAGAGCAGTTGCACTAGACATTTATAGTAATCCCCAGAAATATGTCATCAAAGCTTCATAAGCCTGTTATGGATGCCCAGTCATGGACTGGGACAGTGAAAACTGTGTGATGGGGCAGCAGCCACACAGCCCCTCGATCTCACCAGCCTCATCAGGGCTGCAGGCAGCACTCCTCTCTTAACCAGGCACCTTTCCTGGCTGCAGGAATCACCAGCAAGGTTTGCTAGCAATCCAAAATGTTTTGTTGCCTTGATGGGTAAGTAGATTTTTCTTCTAAGATTCCTTCTCTTTTTATTTGTTTTGATTAAGATTATTTCTTCACATCTATATTAACATTTCAGACCGCCTTTGACCTATGATGACAAGGGAGTTCCTTCATAGATATGTATTTATACGCACTCACGCACACACATATGCAAAAATGTATGCGCAAGTATGCATGGAAAGATGAATTTTTCATTCATTCATTCATTCATTCATTCATCTTCTTCCTATATGAAAGTGAGCTGTGATCTGTCAAATAGATGTTTCCCAATCTCCCTTCAAATTTTGTGAAGGATGATACACATATTCTCTGTTATTGCAACTGGATGGTAAAAAATGAAGATCGCATTAATTTTAATGCTTTGTACTTTAATCTGTTGGGTTTTTTAAAATACCGGACCCAATTAATAACTGTTTATAATTTCTTGACTATTAAGCAATTGACACCCCTAGATAACCCAGCTGCTGATTTTCAAAAATAGACAGCACATACGTTTGACTGAGTTATTAAAACTAGTGTGACTAAAATGAAAATACAATAAAAGAAGAAGCAGTTTGTAGTTCATGTAAAATGAAGGATCCAAAACTTGGATCCAATGAAACAAGTTATGTATAACATGCTACAGTTTTCATATGATACATTCTAAGACACGCTATGATTTTCATACCATAAGTAAGAAGATAGAAAACTCAAACACATATTCATAAAGACACTGGGAAGCTGAAAGTCATTCTTCATAAACCAGCTCAGTAAGAGTTTTGAAGCAAGGGACCACAGCTAGGCACTCAGCCATAGGACCTTTATAAATCTCTGTCTTCCCTTTCTTCAGATGCAAGGAAAGGTACAGTGCAGTTTGTATTTTCCTTCTGCTGACAAAGTTATTGCAGAAGTTCACATAAGGACAAAGCCGAAATTTTGTCTAAGCATCTAATTGACACATTTGTTTTGAGTCTGCCTATTTGGGACTAAAACCAGATATTGAGCCGGAAATAAACAGGGCTTTCAGCAGAGAGTATCCATAAGTCATCTTCCATAACAGCAATTACAGCCTATTTCCAGCCTATCATACAAAGATTTTATCCTTTTAATGAATTTTTACTGTAAATTCTTCTTTCGACATACCCATAATTTAAGGTAAGTATAAATTCTTTTTTACACTTGCTGTTATTTTTACAGGCAGCTCTGTCTTTGTAGGAAGGGATCAAGAGAGTGAAACTTAATAAAATTTTATTTTATTGCTCTCGAGTCTTTAGAATTAAAAAAAAAAAAAAAGAAATCAAGAAGTCTTTCAGAAGCATTTATGTTTTTCCTCTGACTCAACACCTCCCCCCCCCAAAACCCCAAACAAATCAAAATGCCCCAAATTCCATAAAACTAAGTCTTTCCTGTTTTTGAGAAAAATTGTGTGAGAAATTACGGTTACAAGTTAACAGTTATATATAAGACTGTCGTGGTTTAACCCCAGCCAGCAACTAAGCACCACG
>JAVJGG010000029.1:1289159-1327753 GCA_035590195.1 Aviceda cuculoides
CAGAGGAGGAAATATATTGGCAAAAGACAAAACACTGAGGTAGGTAGGCATGAGATGTACAAAGAGAAATGAAGAATGAAAGAAGCTGAAAGATTGTGAAAAACTGAAACTCGATTTTATTAAGTTTCAGGCGGCTCCAGTGGCACTTAGCAGTTCAACAGGACAATGCAACATACAGATTTCCCTGCAAACACCCTGTGCTGGTACAGCTGGCTCATGTGGAACCAAGGCCTTCCTGCCACAGGTGGGAGAGGAGCAGGGCAGAAGATGGGCAGCAAAGGTCTAAGAGCCAACTCTTCTGCTGCCTGCATGACTCTATAGATAGGGGGACCACGCTGGCAGTCGCTGTTTCTGAAAGAACCTTTCCGCCCCCAAGCAATAACTGTGGCCTCACATCCTTTCGCCAACCCAGGGACTCCCTTGTGAGCAGACACCAGATGCAGAAACACCAGTTTTCTAGCAATTAAGGTCTGCCAAACTAGGCAGCAGAACAATAACATTTTGCTTTTTTCAGTATTCTGCTGTCCTAGACAGGTACTGTCCTCTGGCTGATGGCTGGAGTCAGGCCTGCCACAGGCTTGCTGCTGGATTATCAGAAATATTTGTACACAAATTTAGAGAGCTACATTCCCAGCTTTGGCTCGTGCTACTAACTACACAGTATTTGCTTCCAAGATGAGATTTGGACATTGTGGGGAAATTGAAAAACATCTAAGGAGGTGCTTTCATAGTCCTAATCATGGTCTGCTTTATACTTTGCATTAATTACCCGCTGTTTCAGAGCACCCAGACATACTGGTTCTGAGGTTGCTCTACCTTTTGTAAGCATGTGAAGAATTTTAGTTCCTTCATGAGTTGTCTAGGGTGGAGTATTTAACCACCCTACATCCCAGCTACCTTATCTTAAATCATGGTAATGGTTGTGGAAGAGGTCCCTGAAACAGCAGGGTGCATTAATGTGTAGCTGGCTTATGACTGAACACTACTTTGAAGTCTTCCAGTTCCATTTTATTTTCAGAGAGTAAATGGTGCAACTTTTTAAAAGCAGCACAGTAACAATGGCCAAACACATGTGATGTGCAAATAAAACAAAACAAGAAATGAAAAAGAGTCAGCTCATAAGTGTTAGGTAAATCTTGTTGTCATGGTTCTTCTAGAAACCTCTTCCTATCTGCTTTGTTTTCCCAGTGTCATTAGTTGCTCATGCCTTAGGAACCTGGATTTGTCACTAATAGCTGGGCTGTGGGATGTACACACTACAATGTGGCTCGCTCTGTATTCTGAATAGGAACATGCTCCATTCATAATTCACTAAAAGGCATTTTTCAAAGAATGTTTTGCAAAAAAATAATAAATTTGTATTATACTGCTTGTTTTTATAATCTGATGATGGGGTTCTTACCTTTCAAAGCCTACATTTCCTTGTGTAAAGAAATCCATTTCTTGAATATTTGCAATGTGATGTGAAGAAATTAATTTAGTCACTTAGCATTGCATTTCCACTTGTAGTCTTGGACTAGTGTCAAAAGCATGAGAGAAAACCCTTTCCACAGAGAAATCTATAATGAACAAGCACATATTGCTCCATCTGAGTTGAACTTGGAAACTAGCAGCTGGGGTGGGGGTGGGGGGGATGTCACAAGAAAATGACTAAAATCCCATACAGGCACTGAACTTGTCATCACTTTCTTACTGTTGATATTTGAAAAGACTTGTCCAGAAAAATTTATCCATTTATTCTGCAAGACAAAAGCAGAAATACCTAACTACTGTTACAACAAACCCAGAAAATAATACAACTGACAAATACTGGAAGTTTCACAGAAGGAAGCATAAAATGCCACTACAACTTAAAAAATAGAAGGTGCTGAATACCACAGAAACATTGCTTTTTAGTCACATTTTTTCCATATTGCTGGACAGAAGCAACTGATGAAGCAGAGGAATGAAGAGAGACAAAAGAACATAAAAAAGACCGAAGCCATGAAATGATAAAAGGTGTGAAAGACCAAAGGTGTGAAACAGAAATAGGAAAGATGTCTCAAAAGAAGAGAGGAAAGAATGCTCACACATCAAGAATCGATTGGGCCGCACTGCTTCATTAAAGGCTATATGTAAGGTACCAGCTTTAATAGAAGAGAGCATAGAAACAAATAGAGATGGACTAATTTAATGTGAGAATAATAAATTGGTTGAAAATTAGGTTTCAGTTCCCCTTAAATTATTCACAAATTATTATCAAATCAAGCTAATGCTTGGGAAATAATTTGAAAGGGGGAAGAGAGGCAGATTCACTGGACTGGTGGTGCTCTGTCCCTCTTTGCCTAAAGCAGCCAGGGGCCTGGAGGCGCACACCCAGGACAGGGTAAAGACACCTTCTCCCGATACCTCTGAGCACAGACGTTGCTTACTCAGGAGTATCCTACCTATCAGGTTACAAGACTTTTGAGGTGAAGACACTCTCAATTCTTCCTAATGAAGCTCAAGATACAATAATTCTGTTACTATTATTATGCTAGAGAGCTGCTAGGAAACTTTCACAGGCTGGGGATACCTGGTTTCTAGTCCCACCTCTGGTGAACACTGATCGTGTCTGTAGCAGAAACCAATTGTCCTCAACTTCGGGAACCAGTGTCTAGAGCCACCCTGCATGCCCCAGGGACTGTCTCCAGCACATTTACATTTACCTTAGGAGCCTGGCTGATGCTTGCTGCACTCTCCTGGTGCATCTGCCTGTGTTTTCTTTCGAGGGAAACCAAAGTACACCGGGCTGTGAAGCAGTGTCCTACCAGGTCTCTGTCCAACAAGGCAAAGGAAAGCAGTGGGACGTGTGTGTGGTCTTGAAAAACTGGAAATGCTCCTCAGCCCAACAGATTAGCAATAAACTTTTGAAACCATTTGTTAGCTGGGAACATGTCTCAAAATTCATTAAGCATTATTGGACAGCACTGATTTTGTTCTTGAAGACATCTAAGCATTTACCTGTTCGAAGTTGTATTACTATTACCATTTTGATGTTTTACAAGTACCAGGAAATGCAAGTTTGAGTTGACATCAAAAGGCTCATTACATGTCAAACAAAATTACATTTTTTCAGGTATTCATGTTGCCATAATTACACTGTCATCAACCTGCTTCACTTCACATTTCACACAGAAAAATTAATTATTCTCAGATCTTAATTAACAAGAAATATGTCAGGTTAAACTGCTTGAAGCAGCCTAAATCATTGTATTCATTCTTATCAGGGTTTTATTTATCTTCGACATTAAAAGAGGACATTAGCTCTGTAACACTTTCATAGCATAATAAGCAGGCTGGCAAGGTTGCATTTGTAGAAGGGTATTTCACGCTCTCTGTCTCAGAGCTTGTTTTCATTTGCTGATAACTTTACAATACTTGAAATGTTTGGGCTGAAATTTTGCAGCGTGGGCATCTATTTCAAAATAATTTTTCACACACATACCTGCGCATATGCACACACACACAGTTACTGTTACAGATGAATATTTTAGATCTTTCAGAAAAAAAAATTGCGAAAGCTACAGGAAAATACATTATTTTGTCCAGCTTAAAGAATGTTGATGACCCTCCCTCCAAAAGGGTACACCTTGGAGTTTGTGCTGAATGCATAGCAAGGGGGTAACTTCCATGCTAGATTTTTTGCTTTTAACTTCTGCAAAAATCCTAGCTGAATATGACTTCTCATGTAGTAAAGAGACGTCCTAAATTGTTGCAGCTGAAAACTCCACAAAAGCATCCCGTTCTGGGCTAAAAGTCAGACATTTCCCAGCTCTGGACTGTGGTGGGGTGTGCTAGCCACTAAATGAGGCCGGGCATCTGTGGAAGGATTTAAATGTGTTTCTGTCTTCAGAGTGCAGGGCTAAATGAAGATCAGAGAGACTGATTTAATTTAAACATCTCCAAACTTATATTTGTTTTTGCAATGTGAACAGTATCCTTAGCTCATTTTGAGTGTCCCCTCAAAAAAAGGTTAAATCACATATTAGTGATAGAAAATCCTCCTCTCAGCAGTAGTGTGGATGTTGAGGTAATGAGGTCTAAAAATTTCTTAAATTTTCTGATTGTATCAAACTCATATTACTTAACTATGTGTGGATAGTCCTGTAATTGCAGTGCTTCCTAGACACTTTCAATAGTCAATAGTATTGAAATGCTATGGAAAATGGGCATCTCAGGAACTTAAGCTCAATTAAAATTCCAGTTACTGATAAGCCAACTAGTAAGTTGGATAAAAATCACCACAATGTGAAGGACTCATTTCAATGACTTCAGAGAAATATCAGGATAATATTAAAAAAAAAAGTCTTGATTTTAACTACATGAATGACCATCTCCACAGGAATACAAATAGGACTATGCAGAATGCTGTTCAAATCTTTAAATGCTTTTCTGCATTCTACTCCAATTATAATTTATTTTTAAAGCACCTTACTTGAAATCTTGTGAGATTTACAGTTACATCTGGTTAAAAAAAATGGAATAAAATTCACAGAAATGCTGACAGTATCCCCTTAGTTCCCTTTTGTGTCCAAATGCAATAAAATGAATGGTATCTAGGGGGGTTGTTTATAAGCTTTCCTTTTTTTGCTTTCTTGCTTTTACCACCTTGCCAGTTTTCAAAACTTTTTTCAATGGTTAGAAAAAGTCACCACGTGGCAGAATAAAGATTTGCATCATTTCCTTTGGGTTTTCAGAGCTACAAGTGGCAGAATAAAGATTTGCATCATTTCCTTTGGATTTGCAGGGCTGTTGTTTTTTTTACTTCAGAACTCAGTTTGTTTTCAAAAGTGGCAGTGTGGCAAATGGCAGCATGAAAACTTTTCCTCTGTAAAAATTCTTACTGATGGATTTTATTTCTTGACAAAGAAAAAAATAGAACAAATTTTCATAATGCTTTTTAAACCTCTAAAACGTGTTTTAAATATATATTTTCTGAAAACATTTATTCCATCCCCTTCAAAAACTGGGGCTAGAGAGGTAGGGTTATTTGACTGATTGTTGCTCAGAGTAGACTGGAATGAAATATTTTCACCAGCTCCATATCCACTTCCACAAATATTTTCTTTCCACTGTATTTCTTGAATTCTGACGTTAGTATATACAATTATGAATATAAGTAAAAATTAATAATGAGATAGAAACAAATATATTCAGTTTAGAGTGTAAGAAAGTTCTTGGTTGCCTGTGGTTTGGTTAAAGGCTGGTCACCGAGTTTCCATTAATTTCCTCAGTAATCTTCTGCACTAGCATTTGCAATAATACATTTAATTTTAAAAATGTAATGGAAGATTAATTAGAAAAAGCAGATAAATGGAGTCGTTGGGTTATGCATCCTACAGGGGAGCACAGGCTGACTCTAAGAGGTAAATCATCCTGAGAAGAAAGCATGTTCCTCCCTGGGAAGTCCCAGGAGACCACATCCTGCACACTGGCGCCAGATTCTTCCTCTGCAACACAACTCTTGCAAATTTTGTTTATAATTAAAGCAAAGTGGATGGAAAGCAAAAGCACTAAGTGAGCTTAAATTCCAGTATTATACTCATTGACTGTCCTCTGTGAACTTCACTGCTTGCAGAAGTAGATGTTTGATGAAGAAAAAGGGACTAAGTAGCAACAAAACACAGAACTTTAGCAAGTGGGAGAGTAAATGGAAGGAGAACTCTTACATCTGGCAAGATATTCCTTATGCTTAGTACATTTCCTAGGGAATAAAATGCATCAGTCTGATAGACCCTCCTGGCAACACTTGTGCATGAGCACCTTACATGTCTGTTCATCCTTGAAAAATATTTGCATAAAAGCCAAAAAGTTGTCCAAATGCTGAACCTCATGGAGAAGTAATTACATTCTTGGTGCACTAAAGAATGTATTTAATGGAGGAAAAAATATTTATTTTATATGCTTCTTGGGGATAGGAACAAAAAATGTTATGCTGTAAAGACGGTTTGTGTGTTTACATTCACATGCAGTAGTCTCCACAACTTGAAGAACATGACAGTTTGTAAATGTGTGTTTCAGGTATCTGATGTAGATTTTTGCTTAATTTTTTTGGTGAGTCAGCTAGGAACCTTTCAAATGCAGCAAAAGTACAGACAATAATTAGATAAATAATCCCACTGGGTAGAAGTCAGCAAAGAAATTCTCAGCTGTCTCACGGTTCAATTATTACACAGGCATTTGGTGTGACACTGGACAGAAAAAGGCCAGCTACTGTCGTCCCATCACTTTAATCTTTGTAGAAGTCTGTGAATGCTCTAAAGCCACTCCTGATCCTTGCTGTCAGGATCAGGCTTAATGCGTGTAACTACAGCAGCAAATAGTGAGCACTGGGTAATTCCGCTTGTGCAGAGCATATTGAAACAAAACTTTGGCATCACTTCTGTGTTTAATGGCTGCAGATGTCCTAAAATACTGTACCTTCCACTAAGGCCATAGGAAGAAGCATATGAAATTAAAAAAGGAGAAATAATTGCAAAATATTCATTGATTTTTTTTTTTTTTTCAAAAGCTGTTGTTCATTTTATTTGTACTTAACTAGATTCTCTTTTTGCCTTCCTTCCCTTAGCATCTCTATACTCACTCCTTTCAGGAGGATACTTCTGTAAGCAGCACATCTTCTTCATAAATAATTATAAACTGAAGACTTTTAAAAATACTTCATAAAATATGTATGTATTTTTTAATGACCATCGCAGACAAAATGCTAGTTGTTTACCAGCAAGTGGCCATCAAAAATTTTGTCCTGTGAAGAGCTGCAAAAGCTTTCTCGGAGAACGCGAAAGAGGAGAATAAATAAAGACTGTGCACTGAGCCTGGGAGATATTGCAGAGCTGTACAACTGGATGAGCAAAGGAGAAACTTGGTAGTTTTGATTCACAAGCTGGAGTATTGCATGCTTACAGGCAGGTACAGAAACACCTCCTAGCCATGCTACTTTCTAAACATGAACGTTGTTTGGAGTGTCAAGGTAAAATGAAGATGAGTTGTCTCTTACTTCATGCTGAAACCCCAAGTGATGCAGCAGTCTATCACATACAGCCATTAATTTGCCTGGAGGATGCATCTCAAGTTTTCTTGCTTACCACAGAGAAGGTTCAAATAATGCTGTTACCACTCAAACTGTAGAGGTGGCTCATCACACATCTTACGGGGGCCACCCCTGTAGGCAACCCTAGTGCCTTTAGGACAGCCAGACCTTTTCGAAAAAAATGAACTTGCAATCTTTGGCAATACATGTAGCAGTAAGGAAACGAGCTCCATCAGAGACAGGAGCATTCAGAATATTATATAGCCTCAGCTATGTCAAGCACCCAGCCCCAGTTTATGTTAAAAATCTCTTACAGCTGGGCAAGTATTATCTAATGGAAAACATCCTAAAAAAGAAATAATGAAGTGCTTTTCTGAACCATCAGTTCTATAACTGCTTATTCCACTTGCCTGCACAAGATAGCTCTGCTAATAGTTTAACATGCTAAAAAAATGCACTCAGTCAACGCTCATACCTTGCAGGTAGTTTTTTGTTGTTGCTGGTTTTTCCTACCTTAGTTTTCTCTTTGTATTAACAGCTTGATGGTGGATCTGATGGTGGGAGTCATAACATAACACATCCCCTTCCAAGTATTGCCTTGTTCTAGCAAGAATGAATGACAACAAAGTTTTTACTATGAACAGGGGTGAAAGCCAGATACTCGCTGAAATTCACATATGCCTCCCTAAAACTATTGGTTTCTCTTGGAAAGCACTTAGATAATATTGTGGCAAGCTCCCAAATGACAAACATTTTAGAGGAGCCATACTGCTAAAAATGTACGAGTGCTAAAAATGTACGAGTGCTGCCTTTTCCATGCATGTTAATCATGTGGTGTGAGTTATTTTTCTCAGTTGCTGCAGGTTTATATTGATTTTGCAACACTGATAACTAACATGTTTTAATTCAATAACTTCTCACACAAAAGCTGCATGATTTTCTGTGCTAGGCCTCTGGAAGAGGGATCTACTGGAGAGGCAGTGTATCGATCCTATTTCCACAGGGAACTAATTTTGATTGCACTCCACAGGTTCAAAAAATCGTGTATTGCTGATCTGCATTTACTTTTATTAAACTAGGACCAAAGCCTATCATAAAAATAATCTTTCTATAATTATAATTGTCCATGTTTTGGCTAAAATTGTCAGCAGAAATAACAAGTTTCTAAACTATTCAGCTTTTGCTAAAATTAGCTTTAGATGTTAATGCTTGGATGAAATTAACTTTATTCAAATGCAAATTAAAGATGAACCAGCAGAAAAAAATGCATTGTAGGTCTCTGTTTGTAGTGTTCCATGTTGTACCATTTTCCTGTCTCAATTTTAGCTCTCATGTCTTGTGTAGGTGCGGAAACACAATGAAGAGGTTTCTTTAGTTATGGATTACTGGTAAAACATTAAGTAGACCAAATGTGTAGCAGATTCTTTCAGAGTCTGGAGTCTTTTGGCTTCTGACAGTTCTGGAGTTTACTTGGGAAGAGTACTTCTCTGTCTTCCATTGCTTCTCAAAAATTGCTGAATTATTTGGGAAAAAAAAATGCCAACATGGCTACTGTTTAGTTTCTACAGTTGTGTAAAAGAAAGTGTGTCTCTTCAGTTTTTTTTTTCCCTTGGTTTAGATGCATGCATAGAAGCACAGAGTTTTTAACTCTGACTTCTACAAGATGGCAAATAAAGAAGTGCACAAATTTCACAAATAAGAGAGTAGCCGAATCTGTTTTTAGGATGAATCTTGTAGGTCCTAACTGGGAGATAGGAGGACTTATTTCCTGCAGACCCACATGTATAGAAACCAAGTAGGAGGTTAGAGAGGAAAATTCAACCACATTTCATACCTCAGGATTTGGGTTTGAACTATATAGTCTCTACTGCTTTCTAAGAAAGGTTTTCAGAGAGGGAGTTACTGATATATAAAACTATTGTTTATTCTTTCTATAGAAAATTAAAGAATGCGTTGAAATATCTGTAATTTTATCTTTAGATCTGCTTTAATTGTGGCACAATTTGGAACAGTGCTGACCACAGAAGTGTAATTATTTTGTGGAATGTGGGGTTTTTTGCAAAAATTGAGGCTGTAAAAACTGGTAATTCTCTTCTCTCCATGTTATCTAAATGCTAGTGACCTTTCCCTTTCTTCATTGAGTTAAATATTAAGAGTTAAGAAGAATAAAATTATAGAAAAACACTAAAGAATGAAAGAAATAGCTTGTCTACAGAAGATTGTCAGATATGTGATAGAATCGTGGCAAGGATTTACTAGCTCTAGCTCAATTTCTAAATATGTTCTCCCTAAAAGAGACTTGCAAATGATCTATAATCTCCTAGTCCTTCTGATGATAAAACAATACAAAAACACATGTCAACTGTTATTACTTGTCAGTACAATGTGTCTCTTTGCCATTGTACCTTCTTTTTCAGGGCAGATTAAATGCTCATGGAGACACATATAGCACACATGCACACTCTCACACACAAAGGGCAAAGGAAAGGAACATGGAGTTGGATTATTTTTGGTTATTTGTGGTTATTTTTTTTCTTTGGGTTATTTTTTCTTTTTTTTTTTTTTTCTGTTTGCAAAGACAGCAAGCATGAAGGCATCTGTGCCTGTCTAAATTCAGCCAAAACCATCTGCCAACATGTTGCAGCTAAAGGGTAGAATATCTAATAGTGACTCAGAGGAGTCAGAAGGGAATGTGGGAGTGAGGGCCCAGGCAATAAGCTGGGGAGATGTGTAACAGTCGACTGTAAAGGGATAGGAAGCAGTTAAATGAATGAGAGCCATCTATTCTTACCACATTTACACTACGTGAACCCAACAATTAAATGAACAGTTATAGCGTAATGTACCACAACACAGAGTGAGGTTTTTTCAGATTCATGCACATGCTCTGCTCTTCCCCCCATCTATATCTTCCTCCTCCTCAGCTCCAAACCATCATCATTAAGAAACTTGCTGCACAGTAAATCTGTTCTTCTGTACAATGACAGTTACCTGAAATCAATGCTGGCTTTGAGTTATGGTGGCATCATAAACTGTTTGATTGCCTTAATGGAATTATTTATCATTGCAATTATTTATTATTTATCACATCAGCTCTTAAGTTATTCCTTGCTATTGATCATATTATCCTGTGCAATGTACTTTTCATTTATGTTGTCTGGATTAGAAACACATGAGGGAAAAATGCAGATAATTGTTAGTATGTTTTCCTCTTCAGCAGAGAATGTTTTGGAAGAGAGAGCAACAAACACAGGATATCAGATCATAATGAGTAAAACTTGCTTAACTCAAAAAGTGGCTTCATTATCTGAGTTATCTCAAGGTAACTTCTACTTGTTTTCCCAATTGCCTGAGATAACTCTGGCTTTCCGTGATAAAGCTCGTGATTTTTACTGTACTCATATATGGGAACATTATTAAACACAAGTGCAACTATCAAGAAGATGCAGAAAAAACAACAAGAACTGAACCTGAGCTATGTTGCATAGTAGAGCACTTTTGAACACTTCAGAATTATTATTACCACTATATATCTATCTATATAATGTATCTATATAGTTTAATACAGCACACAGGATGCCCAACAAGGATTCAAGAAATCAGAAATTCTGTTTTGGCAAAGATAGTTCCTAAATGCAGGGAAAGTCACAACATGCAGAAATCTTGTGGTTGTCACTTGGTCTCAGATTTTTCATCTGAGATATATTTTTCCCCATCTGCTTTCCAAGAGCCACTGTCCTGGGAAGTTCCCTGTTTCTGGAGCAATGGCAGATGTGCAGAAGAGAGGGCAGACTGAACAATGCAGACTTCGGCCCCAACACAGGGCTTGCACCTTCTGTGTTGAGCTGTGCTCCTGTTACACATAAGTTCTCTATTGCATTTTTAGAAATGTTCCAGTCTCTCTAGAAAATCATCTTAGCTTCTTATGCCTCTGTTTCCCCATCTCCTCCCTATATTGCCAGCTGAGAGTACAAGCTACATGGAGGTGCTTGTCACTCATCTGTAGAGTGCCTGGCACAGTGGGAAGTGAAGGGCTACTGATAGAAACAGTGATAACGATAACCTTCTCTGTAAGGGAAATTATTTGGTGTGTATCCAAAAATCATTCAGCAAGCAGAGAGAAGGTTGACTTTCAAACTGAGAACAAAATCTCCTAGATGGTCCCTTTCAGCCTTTGCGTTGATCTAATTATAGGAAAGCTATCATTTTACCAGAAGCTTTAAATATCAAAAATGACTAACACTTCTTAAGCTTACTGTGTTGGAACAGAACTTTGGAAGTTCTTTGCAGAAGGAGGTTATATATAACAAAAAAATACAAATATGAACTCAGATTTGAAAACAAATAAGAAATCGAATACAGAGAAGCGTATTTATTAAAAGTTTAACATGGGATGTTTCTGAAGAAGACTTCTAGGAATATTACATTATTCTATATTCTCTTCAACCATACTTCAGTTTCAACTAGGTATTTTTTTGACAGAAGCTGTGGTTTCTCAGAAATGACATTCCAATATACTTCAAAGACAGACATGTCTAGACCCAATGATACATTTCACAAGAGGTTCTTGCCTCATTAGATGTTGTTCATGAAAATGTCACTAGTGAGTGAAAGAAGCATTTATCCTGATGAAAAATCTGCAGGATTTATTTTCTTTTTTGATCCATTTCTGTTGACTCATCCTGTATGAGGGCAGGTATGAATGCATCTTGTATGTTCCAAAAGCCATTTCACTTTCACATTCCTCTTCGGAAGCACTAGTTTCAAACCAATGATAAGAACTTTGTCAATATTTAAGGGATTCTAAACAGAATAGCCCTCCGGAAACGTTCAGTTATTCCTTTTTTTACTTGCTGATCACAAACACTCACAAATAGGTAAAACAAATAGTGATTTCATGTAATTAAAAGATTTCAAACCACAATTTTTCACAGATAAATCCATCAATTAAAACAAAAAGAATTTAAGCACAACAAAATATACTGATACACTGTAATAAGCTATTGAACTATATAAATTAGAGTGATTCATTTGCCTAGTTACAAAAATAAGACATGTCAATCTCTCGTCTGTTTTCCTTCAACTGCTAAAACATCAGTTGTATCCACCTTGAACGAACCACTTGTCCTCTGACTCAAGGCTTTCACCCCACTACCCCTTGTAAAGAAATTAAATGCACATGAACCAACTTGTATTATGCTATCATTTTTAATGTCACAGCTTGATTATTTAAAATAATTATAAATATATAGATACATATTTTTGTAATAATACAAATAATATTAGAAATTAATAATAATAAAATATTATCTACCATTTCAAGGTAAAATCGCGTAGTTACTGACTACACTATATGATAATAGTGAAGATTCAAGTGCAAATATCATATTAGCTTATTTGAGAGATACCTGAATTTTCAGCCAAAGTAAGCAGCAGAAGAATATTTATCCAGGCGACAAGGAGCTGAAGAAGATTTTAGGCAGAAAGGACCAAAAATAAATACATAAATAAAAAGCACTACTGAGGCATTTGGTTTTTTAGTATATAATAATTCAGGACCTCATTTTCAAATAACTTACATTCAGTGAATAGATAACTTATCAGCTGGCTGACCATGAAAAGGGCTAAGCTCCTCAAGTAACGAAGACTGTAAAACATATGCTCCAATTGCAAATTTGTGTTTAAAATTATTGACTTAAGCATGGGCTGACGAATCTTGATGCACCCATGCCTGAATTAGGAACACAAAACTATGTTTTCTGAATGAAGAGTTCTGCCTCAGTAGCTCTAGAACACCTGGGGCCTCCTGGCATTGTGTGTGGTTTGAATCCCACTGCCAGAAACCTGCTACTCCTCCAGCAGCAAAAGCACCTGCATTTATTTGTTGGACTTCCTGACAGTGACTAAAGTCTCCCTTTCAAGCTTTAAATTGACAAAGTGTCTATCATAGCCAGCAGATTGCTTCCTGGCCTGATTTTCCACCCTGAAATTGACTGTCTGAGCACTGTGAATGCTGGGATTTCCTTCCCACCACCAAAGCTTTTCATAAGTACCAAGTGGACACTTTAAAGCATGAGATAACAACTAACAGCAGTGGTAGTTCACTGGCTTTTGCCTGGCTTGCTAGACTCTAACACAGCTTCTCTTTACCTTCAGTCTTGCAAGCAAACAGGTGCTTAGTGCTAGCTCCATGAAGTGCTCTGGAAACCTTGCAGATGTCTCCCATATCAAATATAAGCTACTTGCTTTTACCTTCAAGATCAATGTGAGACATTAATCATATTACTTAGCATCCTGCCCAGCATCTCTCACCCGTTAGCAAGAATTTGTCTCCTGCATCTGATCAGCCACTGCCTTAATGTCCTCTGTGGGCCTGCCATGTTTCCAAAAGGCAGCATTGTGCCTTCGCCCAAGCCCCTGCATTTGTAAGAAGTCCTATAACACCATAAAAATTTCCTTATAATTCTCTGAAAACCTGTCTTTCAGAAACCCCAGAGCAGACAAAGCCTTGCTTACTGGAATGATGGCCTCCTTGTTGACTAATCTTCCCTCTTCAGACCCTCTGATATTTCTATCTGCCTGTCTTTATCCGTCACTCCAAAGAGACAACTCCATTGCCTCTCACTCCAGTGTACCATTAAGCAAGCAGTGGAATAAAAGGAGAAGCACAACCAACATTTCCTCTTTGTGTGACAGCCTTTTGAAAGACTGACTGACCTGCACTCTTGTTTGGAAAGAAAGAGCAGATGCAACACAATCCAGAAGGCATTTCGGGGCCATGAACCATGAACTGAAGTAGGTATTTTTCTTGAGACCCACATGAAGACGTCTCTGTCCTGTAGTGAAATAATAATTAAGGTGCAATCCTGACCTCAGTGCATCCTAGTGGCTAACTTGGAGAGTTCCTAATGCAGAATGTTGGCTGAGGTTAACTGGAGTTGGCTTTCATTTTCAGCAAACAAGAAATTAGCATGCACATGAAATTAAAACGGAACTTCAGGAAAAGTAACACCTTGAGAAAATGGCAAATATTTATGAACAATTAAAAAAAACAAAGGGGGCAATGTAAAAACTATAGAATTTTTTCATTTTCACTTATTTTAAATTAACTGTTTTATTTCAGCCTAATACATTTCCTGTTTTCTTCCTGAAATTTTTGCTTTCACTTTAAAATGGTTTAACCTTTAATGGGCAAAAAAGGCATGAAGAGCATGTATATTTAAGTAAGCGTTGACAGTTTATGTCTTTCATTTAGCCTCAAAGCGAAACATTGAAGTTTTGGGACAAAGGAGATTTTTGTTTAAAAACTCCAAAGTTTCTGCTCTGACCTAATCAATTTCTCAGTTCAACTTACCAAAACAAAAAAATCCATTTTTGATCCAGCTTTATGGTTAGTCCAAGTGTGAGGCATCTAACTCTTCCTACACAGTCTGTTGAGGTTTTGCAACTAATGTTTACCTCAGATGCAGCCGCCTTCATCTGTGCTGAGCAACAACTGTAATTTAGAACAGTTTTTATGAGCTCGGCCCAACTTTTGGAAAAGTTTAGCAGTGTACTTTAATCGCTGGGCTTGGGATAAGGTGATGGATTTCAACAAGGCATAAGAATTATGCAGGGATAAATATAGACTCTCAGGAAGAAAATATAAAAGTCTGAGAGGCTATTAAACTTACAATGAAAGGTCTAGGAGCAAGAGACATGGTAAGTGATTCATCCTACAGCTAACGAGCATACTTTTTGTCTAGCACTGTTATCTCTGTACCTCTTTGAATGCAGAGCTTGCACCAAAAAAAGTAAGGACATTTTCACTTTCAAAATATACTCCTCTATAATACTTGAGAACTACCTAGGATGTATTTATGTATGGTTTAATTGTTGGAAAATTTTTTAATGCCTAAGAGCCCATAAACATTTTAAAAAAATCAAGAAATAGAAACCCGTTTTAAAGAACTGCCTCTCAAGAGACTGCCAGGAAAACAGGTATATTAGAGTAAAAGTTATTTTATTTTATCAGGCTAAAGAGGAAGGAGAGATCAAATAAAAACAGGAAGTGTAGAAAAGTGAAGTCACTTGTTGGTCTTTCTGGTTTACTACTAATTTTATCCTCATTAAATAGGATGCTGAAGGTGAAGTATATCTTAGAAGGCTATTTACTTAGAAAAGGAATGCTTTCTGACTGGGAATAAGAGTATTGCCACATAAAGGACAGGAGTGGAATATCAAATGTTCCATTACAGCAAAGAGGTAAAGATGTTTCTACCCTCAGCTATAGTTGGAGATGTAAAAATGTAGTTGCCGCAGATAGGCAAAGCATGGAAACTACAAGCATGGAAAAAAAGCTTTTACGAAAAGATATCCTGCATTTTCTGGCTACTCCAAGCATCCCAAAATGACATATGCAGTGACAGGCCTTATGACAAATAAAGATTTGCTAGATTTTTTTCATTACAACAGGTGACTTCTGTCTTATCTTGTGAAGAGACCTTACAATAGACATTGAAGTCCTACTAAAGAGTGAGCACCCAGAAGCAGGGAGGAAATTAGCTGCATGCCTGATGACAGGCATGGTAGAGTGTCAGAGAACCTGAGCCACCATGCCGTGCACCGCTTTTCAGTGGTCCAGGGACACCGGGGTATTGCCCACTACGCACCAGAAACTAAGAAGCTGAGAGTCAGATGAGACTAGCCGGAGTCACACCAATAATTAGTACAGTGATCTTTCATGAATGAAAATGCAGCAAAGGAGGAATGTTCTCAACATGACATAAAAGTAATCTGTGGAGCAAACAGGTCTTTCCTAGTTCTCTATAAGGCAGAAGGGAGAAGAATGAAAATTAATTTCCTTTTAACTGTCACACACACACACATAGACATAGCCATATATATGGCTAGTCTCTGCTTGACTGCTTTTTTTCCCCCAACATTTTTATGTAGCAGGTAAGTATTATTATGCATGGCAGAGGATCTGCCATTGCTCTTCTTTCTTTGCAAGCCCCAGTTACTTGCAATCTGCCAAGGCACTGCACCTGACCCATGAGTCTTTATATAACCCCTTTTCTCAGGAGTCCTTTGAGAGAGAGTTGTGAGGTGGATGGATCTTTCTGTTGTCAGCATTAGCATGCACTTGGCTACTGTCTTTCCTGGGAAAGTCTGCCCAACCAGGTGATGGTATTTATCAATTGACATGGCAGCCTAACCAACCCTGGAAAAAACCCAAAGCTAATAATAACCATCAACTGGGTGGCTGCCAGTGACAGAAGAGTTCATCACATTCACAGTCTGCTCTCTGCACTCATCCAAGGAGAGTTTGGGAAAGAGGGAAGTGGAGAGTGGACAGCGCAAATTGCCACAGGGGCACAGCCCACAGTTTTCATAGCTAGTATTTTCATGCCTACTCAGTCTTGGGCAGGGAGTGGATACTGGGGACCAAGAATCCCTGGGCTTATGGTTGGGTTGACTGCACAGCTCATGCATATTTGGTATCACCATATAACAGAAGAGGACCAAAGTGTACACTCTTGGTCAGGAAGGCTTTAACTGCACCTTTATAACAGTTGCTATTTATGTGTGCTTTTGTTTGCATGCCCTCCAGGGCGTGCAGCTATAACAACCAGATCATATTCCTCACCTAGGCTTGGACTCTAACCCAGCTCACCAGAGGGAAGTCTCTGCCTAACAAAGTCATGCATAATAAATAAAAAGGCCAGACAGGTTTCACAGTGCTACCTACTATTTGGAGTACATTTCTTGTTCATGATGTAAAGGCCTATTCCAGACACTAACATAAACTCTCTTAGTCATCAGAAGCAAAAATTTCTCCTGGACATACAGGATAGAATTTTCATTCCAGTTTTCTGCTGTAAAAATTCAAGTGAGGATATGACATCACATTGCATACGTTATAAGGTATCACATGTTACATTACGTATAACATGAAAACTCCAAATTGTAAATGTATGATTGGTATAGCCATTAGCAGAATTGCAATTAGAGGAAATTTTAGGAGCCTTCACAACCAACAAAAGTTGAAAAAAGTCTGATAATCCCCACGTGCAAAATATTCCATGTGTGATAGCATGAAAGGAAGGCCTAGCCATCAAGCAGGCAGAATTGCAGTATCTAGACAGTGGTCTCTGTCATATCTCAGCCAACACTTCAGGGCTTACCTCAGTTACACTCAGAGCTGTTCCTCCTTGAAGCAGCACTAGAGAGCAAAAGTAAGGGACAAATTCACTCTCTTCTGTTTCTGTTTCCTTCCCTGCTTTTTATTTCTTAGAAAACAGTGCACATTCTTTACAAACAGAAAGCCTTTCTTATCAAGAAAAGGGCAATAACCCTGGGAAAAGAACTGACAGTGCATTTTCTAAGCCACGTAGCTGTAAAATCTCACTGGTGAGTTGGAGAAGAACAAAAGTTAACCTAGGAAATCAATGATGCTGGAAAATGGTAGGAGTCTGAGCATCTCAAAGTTTAGAACAGTGATCTCCTGAGTAACACCCATGAGGTCCTACTATTCAGTATAAAATTTGTAAATACTACCTGTGCTCTCTGAATCAATACAGATTGATGCAGAAAGAGATATTGCTTTCTGGAAAAGAAAAACCTGCTGTAAGCAAAGTGGTAGAAAATATGTTCCACTAAATTCCACTTCAATTATTTTATCAAAATACTCACAGCCTTGAAAGCTGGTCCTGCTCCATGCACATATTTAGTGACTCTTCAGAAAAAATATGAAGTTATTTATGCAACCAAATGAAAATGGCATACAGTTATATCAAAAATCTTTTATGAATGAGAAATATACTTGGATAGGAGTAAAGCTATATATACAGAAACTACACTTGGAAACTATCTATTAGCTTGTAGGTTTACTTCAAGCAATGGCCCCTGTTGTTTCTATCAGGGGTTTCCTTTGGACTTAAAAGAAATCAGGGAGGAGACCTGCTTCGCTCTTTAGAAGGCACATCTGAATCTGATGATATTATTTATGTGATATGATACTGCTACAGTGGAGCAACATCACTGTGGTAGGTCTACTTTCAGTCTGTACCCACAGTTCAAGTCAGAAGTTGAAGTAGTAGATACCTCTGGGTACCTGGGGCAACTGACTTGTCAAAAGTCATCATAAAAGATTAGAAGTCCTCAACAAATTTTGAGATGTTCTATAACTTCCCTGAATTGCCTAATGTATTAAAAAAACCCAAGCCTCCAAACTTAAACCTCAAAAATACTGTAATTTAGATATGATTTTCCAGGGGACAGGAAGTTATGCCTGATTGTAAACGTTAACTCCATAACTTCTAGGAAGTCTAGCAGCAAATTGGAGGAAAACAAGATATTGGCAGATGTAATATCCCTGATTGTGCTAACTTTTTTGGTTTTATATGTGCTATCATCATGATTCTCTTCAAATGGAATCCAACAGCAAACCTATAAAGTCCCTGTTGGGAAATGTAAAGTAATTTTAAACTAAGCAAACAGAATTTAATATCAGCTCTTGATGCTTACTGCTTAGGGTCTTTGAAAATTATAAGCACATTAAATTGTTGGTCTAGTGTTATTAAACTAATATTTCATTTTTATTTTACAGTCCATGCTTTAGAAAAGCTTTATGAGCTCTCAACAGTTTTTCAAAGGCTGGTTACTTAGCAGGGCAGATCATACTGCCTCATTATCTCGAAAAATGGACAATTTTTTGTGCAGTATTGCTGACAGCAGTTTTGTATATATTATTAGTAAACTGAAACTGAAGGAGATACTGGTTTTTATTTCTTCCTCAAAACATTTCTTCATTGCTGCCACCAATGGGTATTGAGTTGCACAACTAACTAGTCATACTAAGTTACTTCACCTTCTTTCCTTGTTTGTCATCCACCTGTTACAGCTTGTGTTTTCAAACTGTGCATGCTCTGGGACACAGGCTGGCACACACCGTATGTTTGTGAAGCATCTACTACAATGAGGCCCCAACCTGGCTGAGGATTACCTGTGCCAATATTCATTTGAATAATTATAAACCCTAGGCCTGTGAGAGTTCTTCAAAAAACAAAAATGCACTGGAGCAAAAGATGTAAATATTTTCCTTTGCTTCATTGATGGAATTTATTTAGTCAAATGGTGCAAAAATTTGCATAGGCAGCACAGTTTATAAGACAGGTGTTTTTGCAAGAAATCAGAGCATCAGCTTAGAACATGAAATATCTTTCTTGGGGAAATCACAAAGATTTTATAATTGCTTGTGCTTCAACAGTGAAAAATTAATATTTCTGGATGTTTTTCTTCAGGTGGTATTTGAAAAAACATGTCATTCTAGAATAGAGAAAATATTTTTATCTCAAATGGCAACATGCATATTAACTGCATGTATGTTATTTAAAATAGAATGTTACTATATGGAAAAGTTAAATTATCACACTTTCATTAAATCAAGCAGATATAAACACAGAGTTCCTTGTTTTTCCAGCAAAAAATAATTACAAACAGTCCTGTCATGAAATGTTTTGACATTTGCAAACTTCATTTCTGATCAAGTAGTGTCAAAAATCCGAAGATGGAGATAGAAACAAGATACACCTCTCCTGATTTAATGACTAAATGAAAATAATCTAGGTGGTTCAAGGGCGATGTAAATTGCAGCAAATGTTTGAACTTTAAGATCTACAATTAACTTTCTGCCTTTTGCTTTAGCAGAAAATCTTGCTGTTGATCTGAAAAGGTACTAGAAAGACGGGAAAAGATTGTGTAAAGCACCATCACATTTTCCCTCACTGTGATGCTGATGTGTGTTTATTAGGTTTTGCTTCCCAGCCATATGCATTTCATGTATAATTTCGTGTTAAGCCACAGTTCCCCAAGCTGCAGGTTTTGTAAGATTATTTTTTTTATTCGTGGGCACTCTTACATGGTGAGAGCTGGAGTTTCTTAGGAATTACTTTAACTTGCATAAGCTTTGGTTACCAAAGTGCTATAGACCTGCTGAAAACTAAGAAGCACACGTTCTCCACCTCCCATTTTCAAATTATTCTTCATATTCTTCTCCCACCTCAATAACATCCATGCAGCATGAGGAAGTAGTGTATGTATAAAGTCAACGTAGGCAGCAGGGCTCCCCATGAAAAGAAATTCTCAGAGGCTTACTGCTAGCTTGGCCAAGTCACACAAAGCATCTGAAATGATCCTTGTTAGTATCAACTGCACCTGAAGGTATGAGTGCAAAAAAGACAAGGGAATTCACCAGCTAATATGCCCACAGCTATGCTAAGTCACCTGTCCTGTACAGACAAGACTAGATCCTTTGGTCAGTAGCTATCCCTGCTAGCTCCCTACATCAAAGGGCTGTAGAGGTAAAGTGAATTTGGACTACACTGAAACCTTGCTGCTCTTCCTCCTATACATATATATATATATATATATACCCATGCTAGGTGTAACCTAGGATATTATATTATGTCTCCCTGGCTGTTTGGCTAAATTTATGCCTCCTCTCTTGTGGGGGGACTCTTATGGGGTACCAGTGCACAGGTACTACAGGGAGTAATATTGTCCATCCCTTCCTATTTCTGCTCAGAAGCAGAGGACAGACTACCCATGTTCTTATCAGATGAGCTCTAAGAAGACAGACACACATGGTTTTATAATTCCAATGTCTTCATTTGTCCAACACAGAAGATGTTCAAAGTTGATACCATCTTTTGTACCTGTAGTTCCAATTCTGAGATGGCTTAGGTCATAAATGACTTCAGTGAAATGGCATCTCATTTACTGTCACACTTGGTTTGCATTTTGACGTTAATCTTAAAAAGAGTAGAATCAAGAGAAGAGAAGAGAAAAGAAGAGAAGAGAAGAGAAGAGAAGAGAAGAGAAGAGAAGAGAAGAAGAAAAAGCAAGTTTATCAATGTGCATAGCTGTTACTCTAATGACTCTCACAAAAGCCAGCTTTTACCATTAATGCGCAAAGCTGGAGACTTAACTCACATCATGGTGATGACTAAGAAAGCATTAGACCTCTACCACAATTCTTGCCTCTAAAGATTTAAGTACAAGAAGGGTACAACAAAATACAAACAAACAAAAAACAACCCAGCCCTGAGTAGACGAATAGTAAAAGACCTGCTATAACGAAGCCTGGAAATGTCAAAGACTGCTGAAGAAAGTCTAATAGCCTTTCACACTAAATCTGAAAGCACACAATGCAAGTGAAAAGATACGTAGACAGAAAGTCTGAGCTACCAATCTGTGGTGAACCTGAGGCAAAACAGAGAAACTACTGAAAGATGCAGGTTTAACACTTAAGAAAGCAGTTATAGCTTGTAGAGTAAATTAAGTTACCCAATGAAAAATGAAGTTTGCAGAATGTGAACCAGTCCTCTGAGGTAGACATATAAGCCAGCTATGAAAACAAAAAGACATCAGAGGGAAAAAGACCAATGAAAAGCCAAGTCAGAATCCCCCAACAACAGATGGAGCCGAACACAGTGTGGCAAACATCACGAGCCAAGTCGATACCAATTGTTGGAAACAGAGGCACACTCTGTATTGGATTACACTTACCAGAGTTTACAAGCTCTGGCACCACACTTAAAGCATGGACATAGAGGATGACCAGAGCAGTGGACAATTTTGCAGCCAAAAGCTAAGGATTATAAGTCTGAAAGCTAATGGGACATGAACACTGAGTCCACAAGCAAAGTGGAAATATAGCACTGGAGGAAAAGCCACATGCAGGAAGGGTAAAAGTTTGGGAACATACCCAACATCCAGTTATGAGTGTAACAGGCCCTTTTCCTCCTCTGTTGTGAACCTCCAGAAATCTGAGGAATTAAACAACTGGAAAAGCTTGAGAAAGTCTTGCAGGAGACAGGACTATGCTCATCTGAAGACCAAGTACATGTGGGAAAAGTTAGAAAGATCTTCAGCCTATGGCTGGAGTTGAAATAGAAGACAACTAGTCTCACTGGGAGCTGTAGAGCAACCAAAAAAAACGGCCAGCTTTGCCGTGTTGGCAATATATACGGGACTTCACCTACATATAGAACTAACATAAGTACTAACTAAATCTGTGAAAAGGAAACATTTTTATTACCTGCCAGGGTACAAATCCTTGGAAGATTGGCACAAAGCCCAGCTAGTAGGCTTTGCCAGAACTGCACTGGGCAAATGTGACTGTCTCTGCATTGTCCTCCTGGACACAGGAGCACAGAGAAGTGCGGTGACACCAGGCTGGCTCCAGACCCAGTCCTCTGGGCCCCACAGCTTGGCAGCAAGGAAGAGCTGAATAGAACCACTGCATTCCAGCTAAGGTAATTAGAGATCATCCAGAATTTTCTGGGTTTCTTCCTTTAAACAGTCTCCTAGGCAGTTTCCACAAAAAAAGGACGGTTGTGTGGAAAACTATTTTTTTTATTTAGGAAAGGTTTTCTTAGATATAACTTATCTTTCAGCCAAAAAGGAGAAGTATCAGACAAAGTCATCTTATATTTGCATAGTAAACATACCTTTGGCACGTGTGCTGCACTATAGATTTGCCCACTGTAAGACCATCTGATTTACTGGGGTTGATGTTAGACAACCAGGTAGGTTTGACACATTTTGTCACAAACAATGCAAGATTGTCTAGACAAAGATGCTATCTCTGGCTCAAAAACTGTGTTTGCCTGCAGATCCTTGAGGTGCAGTAGAATAGTCTGGTGCTACATCAACGTATGCTTGTGTCTAAGCAGTGTGTGCTGGCATACTGGGCTTTATTAACAAAAACGCAGCCAAGGAAAGGGAATATTCATCTTTATCTGGTACTCATTAGATCACATCTTGAGTACTGCTCCCAGTTTTGGTTCTCAGTACAAGATAGACATTGGTAAACTGGAGTGAGTTCAGTGGAGGCCACCAGAATGGTCAGGGCTGGAGCATTTGCCTT
This sequence comes from Aviceda cuculoides, assembly GCA_035590195.1. Lineage (NCBI taxonomy): Eukaryota > Metazoa > Chordata > Aves > Accipitriformes > Accipitridae > Aviceda > Aviceda cuculoides. The sequence continues at coordinate 1,312,124 of JAVJGG010000029.1, forward strand.
GTGAGCAGAAGCCTCAGGATCAGACCTGGTTCAGCCTGAAGATAAGATGGCTTTGGGGGCACCTAACAGCAGCCTGGCCCTATCTACAGGGAGGTTAGCAAGAATACAAATCCTTGTTATGGAGGTGCGTGGTAGATGGACAAGAGACAACAGTCCCAGAGTTAAAGAGAGGAAGTTCCAACTGGGTCCAAAGAAGCAAGTTGTCCAAGGCTGTCCATGAGGACAGCCAAGCATTGGAACAGGTTGTCCAGAAACTTGTGGAGTTTTTGCCATGGAGGTTTTAAAGACCTGACTCAATAAAGTCATGAGCAACCTGGTCTAAATGCTGAATTCACTGCTAACTCTGGTTTAATTAAGATGTTAAAGCAGATGACCAGCTGATGTCCCTTCCAACCTGGAAGATCCAATGGAAGGCCATCTTCCACGTTCTCACATGCTTAGCATTGGGTTATGTGAGCCACTGAATATTTCCCATTTTCTTAAGGAAAGTCTGAGTGCAGAATAAGTCCATGAAAAGTGCTGAAAATTATAATGTGGAAAAATACAATTTCAATTCCAAAATGCTAATGGTGAGTGGATTAATAACAGGATGTCTCTATTGATAGCAGGAAGACTTAAGATTATTACTTTTAGAAAATATCCAGCTCTTTTGACAGTCAGAACATGATTCGTTAGGAGCCAGTGTTGATTTAAGATTCTAACAGGAACAGTCCAGGCCTTAAAATTTTGGCCTTAAGTTCACATAGTCCATATTTTCATTTTAAAGGGCTGTATCTGATTAGTCCATCATGCATTTTCCTGTATTCTCAATTGTTTAATAATAGATGATGAGAAAGCTGCAAGTCAGATTAATTAGTCTTTTTGAGTGTGTGTGTGTGCATTAGCATTACTGAATGGTCTGTTACTGCTTAATTAATCCTACAACATACTTCTTTACATTGATTCAGTATCATGCAGGTGTTCCAAGTTCAGCTATTCAAAGTTATGATAGACATCTAAGTCAGATAAAAATCGGAGGACCAGAGTTAAATGCCTAGTTTCCTTATATAATCCATGAATAAAAGTAGATACTTCCATGAAAGGCAATCAGAACATCAGTAGATCATCTATATTAACTAGTTTAGCTTATTAGCTACCGCTTAGCTCATGTTTCTCATAACCCATTTCAGAAGATAGCTAATGTTACTGCTCTACATGGTAGCAAATGCCCCAATTAGAACAGACCAGGAATTTTCCAATTAAATGGAATAGGCATGAGAGGTTTTGCTGGAAAAGTGCCAAATACTTGATGAAAATCATCAGGCTCAATGCTCTTTTTTTTCACTTAAATATAGCAGGAAGCCCTTCTGCATAGAGGATTGGTACCCTGCAAACCTAATGAAGAGACAAAAGTCATGACTATAGGCAGCATGATTACAGGGACTACCTTACTGGAGGACAGACATCTGCTAGCAGGTTATATACCCATAGCTTCCATTTCACCCAGAAACCAACTCATGCTGATAGAGTGTGTACATTTTTCACAAACTCTGGAGGTGGGTTTAATCTCAAGTATCTTTAGACACCTGCATGTATTGATATATCAGAGCTGCCCTGTTAGACTCCCTTCATTGTCAGCAGGGAGAAGCAGGTACCAAGAAAAATGATTCACCTGACCTGTCTTAGAGATCTGCTGAAGAATGAGATGACTCATACTTCAGCAAATTGTATTACTCTCCATGGATAAGAAAAGAAGTTTAGACGAGTAGCCCAGATGCAAGTAAATCCTACCCAAGAAAAAAATGCTGATCTATATGTCTGGAACCAATAGAAGTCTTCTAACAAAAGGGACATACAGCCTCATTCCTACAGAATAGCCAGATTTGCAGTGTGTCTGCTTCAGAGATTATTAAAACAAAAACAAAAAAAAGCAGTATCACAGTACTATGATCAAAAGCACAAGTCATACATTTGAAAATCAAACTTTTCTATGGGTTGAAGGTCTTCTTACATTGGTAAAGCCACAGGAGATGAGAAAGATAATTTATTTTTTTCAAGAACTTTATATACCTGAACAATATTATATTAGCTCAATATCCCTGAACCGTTACTTGGCCACCAACCAGTGCAGCCCCTTCTGAGTACTATCACCTTTCCATTAACATGCAGAAGTACAGCTTGTGGCAAAGTAGACAAAAAGAAGGAAAACATCTTTGGAGCTCCCCTTGCTTCTCTCTTGGGTGGTAAATTTTCTCCAAATCTGAAATTTAAAGGGTGCCACTCTAAGCACCAAAGAGTTCACAGCAAGTTCACAAGCTCACAGCCACTCTTTGCATTCCTGCTATTTCATCATGATAGGTAACTGTATTTCATAGAGCCTTTCTTGAGGAGTTATGTAATTTGGTGAAAATCTGTCTTGATCTCTGCCTCCTTTTCCATCTTCTTTTTTTTTTTTTTATTCCCTCTGAATGAAAAGCTTAGTTTTCTCTCTGATGGCTGTAGAGAAAAGTTAACAAACTTGATTGGGAGAAAGTGCTCAGTCACAATTGAAAAAAAACATGCTCAGAAGTCCCATAGCTGCCCTGGCTGCCTGTAAGGCTGACAGGCAGTCTCCTAGCCCCAGAGCTCAGCAGCACGGCTTGCCTAAGCCCTCTGTCCTCCTTCCAAAATGCTCAGCTCAGCTGCAAGATTAATTCCAGCTGCACAGAGTGACCCTCAGGGTCATCGTAGCCTCAACACCACATAATGATGAAGGAAGGGACATGAAAGGAATAGGTGGAGGCTGCAGGGGGAAATGCATACACTCTAAAAGAGAAGGGAAGCCAAAATAGTAGGTATGGGCAATCTGACAGAATAACAGTGTGGTCACTGAACCAAAACGTGACACAGTATGCCCAGAAAGCTGGGGAGGAAAGGAAAAAATTGCCCTGGCTGTCTCCACTTAAGAAAAGAGTAGCAGTGCAGAGCCCTGGGTGCAACAGAAGGAGCGCAACAGCCATGGGGAGAGGTCATTGCCTTCTCCACAGCTGACGACGGTAACCAGAGAGCACAAACATTTAGCAAAAGGGAGGTTAAAGCTCCTAGCAGGTTCAGCCTTTCAAAAGATTATGACAATGATGGTGAACATTCAGCACTGCAGGCTGGTCTAGAAAAACAGCAGGAAGTTTCTCAATAATGTCTTCTGGATCTTCTTAATAAAGAGAAATTAAGCTTCTTTTTGAATACTGTAGTCACAGAAGAATGATGAAGAGTCCCCTCCTTTCTACAGGATTAAGTAAGGGAGAAAAATCTGTCATTCCTGTTTCTCACGAATTAGCACACAGACATCAAAATAACAATGCAAGCACCTGCAAAGGTAATTACCCTTTTTGACCTGAGTGGCTAATCAACATATTGAGGCTGTGGTCACACATCCTGACCTGTCTGCAGCAGAGCCAAGTGAAGAAGCTAACAGCCCCGGCTTGTTCCCAGATATCTGCCAACACCACCACTTTGCTGGAGGTTACTGACTTGTGGACTTGCTGGCATAACTATTGAGACAAGCACTCTCTGCCTCAATAAAAACAAGCCAGATGAGCTGAAATGCCATAAATATTAGGTCTTCTCTAGCCTGGACTGTTGTAACTCAGCTGGTTCCTGAGGTGGTCACCTGAGCAGTGACACCAGCGGTGCTGGGGGTCTCAAACCTCAATTACCTCTGGTCAATGACTTCCTCTACGGAGTACAGAGACCAACCCTTTCCCCATCATGCTGCTGGACTCAAATATCTCCAAGTCTCTTCCTTGACAACACTCTCCCTACAAACTCTGTCTCTGGGGCTCTCTCAGGTGATATTAAAAATCTGTCTCCAACTTTCTGCTGCCTTGGCTGTCAGCTTCTCTGGTGTTTCTGCTGTCTCCAGCCTGCTCTCTCCCTGGTAGTTTATCCCACAATGCCCATCCTCCAGCAGAACCCTCCTCCCACGTAGTTCAGATCCCTGCAGCTTCTGTGCGTTTTGAGTCATAGTTCCCAGTGCCTTGGTTGTCTGCTCAGTAAAGGAGCTTAACTCCTTTATGGCAGGGTAGCAAAGTGCATGGGCTCTTCAGGGAAATAGTAAATTAGCTGGTCCTTGCTCTGCATTGAAACTAGGCACAGAGAATTACTACAAGGTAGAAATTTAAGTAACTCTCTAGTCCAGGAGGTATAGTGAGTTGGGTTTTGGGAAGGGACACTCTGAGAAATGCACATGGGGCGTTCCTGTGTTTAAGAAGTATTTCCCATCCTTCCCTGGGGTCTCATCCCACAGCCACTGATGGCTGGCCTGAAGGAAAACAGACTGGTTTTGCTCTCTTGTATGAACTGTTCTTTCCTTGTACCTGAAGTAAAGCCTCATGGCTGAAACACAGCCTCTGCTGAGCCTGCTGGCACCCCTCAGCCTGAACATTCCTGTGGGACCAGCCTGAACAGGGTTCCCCCAGCTCCCAGCACTATAGTATGTACTTTTAATATGTCTCTGGCTTGTGATTTCACTTTCAAATGAGATACGCAGTATAGTTAGAAGTGACAGTGAGAGGTATATATCCTCATGGAGGTGCCATTAAGCATTACAGCTGATTTCTCCCCAGATTTTTCCAGCACATGCTTGCTGAGTTGCTTGTTGTATCTTGATTGATATGTTTTAATTAAGAAAACTGATACAAAACCCATAGTGAACGTAAACACTTGTAAATGAGGCAGAAATCAGTAATACTATTTTCTTCTAGTTTTCTGACATGTTTGTATCTCTTGGCCTCAGTCCATATTTAGTGTGAGAGGCTCCATGATTGTATTTGGTTTGTGTGGCAAGGTTTTAGTAGTGGTGGGAGCTACAGGGGTGGCTTCTGTGATGAGCTGCTAGAAGCTTCCCCATGTCCGATAGAGCCAATGCCAGCCAGCTCCAAGATGGACCCGTCACTGGCCAAGGCCGAGCCCATCAGCAATGGTGGTAGTGCCTCTGGGATAGCATGTTTAAGAAGGGCGGGGGGGGAAACCTGCGCAATTCCAGATGGAGGGAGGAGTGAGAATATGAGAGAAACAACCCTGCAAACCCCAAGGTCAGTGAAGAAGGAGGGGGAGGAGATGCTCCAGACACTGGAGTAGAGATTCCCCTGCAGCGTGTGGGAAGACCATGGTGAGGCAGGCTGTCCCCGTGCTGTTCATGGACATCCACGGTGGAGCAGATATCCACCTGCAGCTCATGGAGGACCCCACGCCAGAGCAGGTAAATGCCCAAAGGAGGCTGTGACCCCATGGGAAGCCTGTGCTGGAGCAGGCTCCTGGCAGGACCTGCGGACCCGTGGAGAGAGGAGCCCATGCTGGAGCAGCTTTGCTGGCAGGACTTGTGACCCTGTGGGGGATCCACGCTGGAGCAGTCTGTGCCTGAAGGACTGCAGCATGTGGAAGGGACCTACGCTGGAGAAGTTTGTGAAGAACTGCAGCCCATGGGAAGGACCCACGTTAGAGAAGTTCACAGAGGACTGTCTCTTGTGGGAGGGACCCCATGCTGGAGCAGGGGAAGAGTGAGAAGTCCTCCCCCTGAAGAGAATGAAGCAGCAGAGACGTGTGATGAACTGACCCCAGCCCCCATTCCCTGTTCCCCTGTGCTGCTGGGGGGGAGGAAGTAGAGAAAATTGGGAGTGAAGCTGTGCCTGGGAAGAAGGGAGGGGTGGGGGGAAGGTGTTTTTAAGATTTGGGTTTTTTCTCATTATCCTACTCTGATTTGATTAGTAATAAATTAAAACTAATTTTCCTCAAGTCAAGTCTGTTTTGCCTGCGATGGTAATTGCTGAGTGATCTCTCCCTGTCCTTATCTCTACCCACGAGCCTTTTGTTATATTTTCTCTCCCCAGTCCAGCTGAGGAGTGGGAGTGATAGAGCAGCTTGGGTGGGCACCTGGCATCCTGCCAGGGTCAACCCACCACAACAATGCAGCACAAGGGGCCACGGGCAGAAAGCACTGGGCCTGTCATGACTGAATCTTCTGCCATGAGATTTCTTGCCCAGTTTCTCAAGTTCGTATAGAGACTGAGCTGTTACCTGAAATTTCAGTTTTTTTCAGAATTGAATGAAATTTCTCAGACTTCTCCAGTGCAGTCATCATTATTCTTTGACATTGTGTAATCCCTCTTTGCCGAATGCAGCCCTATAAAGCTGTTCACCTCTAGTTCCCATTTGTTTTCATAAAGCCTATTTTCTTGAAAGGTTTCCTTGTATTGATGGCACATAGCATTTTCTCCTTGAGATCTTTTTCATTCTGACCTGAAAACTTAATGCTCCTCTCTCTGTTTTTCAATCTTTCAAGCTGTATCAATGGAACAGTCTCCCTTGCTTTCCTCAGGAATTTTTGTAACTATTTGGTTTTGATCTTTCTGTGATTCTTATAAGATCAGGGCCAGGAAAACTTCAGATAACATACAGTGGTTTGAAACAGAGCTAAATTAGAACTGTATTTTTAAATACACAGATTGTGTGGGTTTCAATGAAGCTCTATGAATTTTACTTCTAGATTTGTTTACTTTTGTTTTTATTTCACTAATCAACTCATGAAAACTTTTACTGAGCACAGGTCAACAGATAAACTTGTTATGAGTCAGGTGTAAAAATATAACATCAATATAATCAAAGTCTGGCAACAGCATGCTCAGTCCTTCAGCATACATGTTGTCCTCAGGTAGTTACCTATGTGACAGAGGGGTCTCCATAGACCCACACCCCCAGTGGTGTTGCCAGTATTACTGTTTCTAGTATTCCTCGGTCATAAGAAGTAGCCTTGATAGGAGACAGCATTAAGTTTTATAGAGCACTTGGCCACTGTCCAAGACTACTATTTGTTTCTTTCCTGCTAGGTAAAAATCTTTCTCCCACCTCCCACCCACCCTCAGGTTAGAATATCACCATTACAAGCTTCACATTAATTAATTTGCTTTTGTAACACACCTAGTTTTTCTTTCAATATCCACTATCCTTCAGTGAAATATTTCTGACATGGATCTTTTCGGGCATTAACCTGACATTGAGAAATCCAGATAAGCACATAATAACTTGGCATGCTTTAGATCAACCTTACTTTCAACCTCTAAATTCAGCTAGATATCGCCACCTACTTTATGAATCACTTCTGGGGACATTAATCTTTTGAACACAACCACAGTGCATACACATTAAGCCCATCTCCACTGACACGGTCTTGTGTTTGCTTAGTTCATCCTCCAAAGTGTTCACAGTGCCTGATCTGCAGATTATGCACATACCAGTCTGCCAAGGCAGGATGACTCAATGCTTGAAAAATCCCAGGCTACTGCCTTGCAGAAGCCAGTATGCCTGATACACATGTATCTTTTCCTAATTCTACCTGTCTGCTGGGCTTGAAACTGCCATTGATACGAGCTAGGCAGAATGAAAGTAGCATGGAGTGCAAGGGAAGCAGAGCTTCCGAGGGCTGCTAAACATCTTGTAAGCAGCTTGTAAGGTATCTCTGCAAATCAGTACTGGATGAACTGCTGAACAGGGTGAATAAACATTACCACACATTGAGCACCTTAACTACCATGCAGCACCTTCTATGTAGAGTACACTTCACACATGAGAAACATACCATTTAATACAAGATCTATATGTGATTTGTATAATCTGTGGCAGGTACCTTTCACACTAGAATTTAAGTTGCTGTTACAGATCATGACATGGAAATGCAAAGTAATATAATGTTAGCATAAAGATCTTGGCAAGATAAAAAAAAATCAGTTGTTTGTATTTTTACTATATTACTTCATACATTAAATTGTTAGTAAAAGTTCTGACATTATTTTGTTTTCCATTTAATCACTTATGATACTAAGATATTGCTTCTCTTTTATTTGTTTGTACTGGATTTTTTTCTTGATTTCAGGCTCATTCGAAAAATGGAATTTCTTTCACTGGAGGGTTTTAGGAACAGGTTAGACAAATATCTGTTAGAAAGTTGCTAGGTAGAAGTGATCCATTGCAGAGGGTTGTAATAGAAAAGTGGTTGCCACCGTAGGAAAGTTTCATCCAGGCTTTACTGCTACAACTTTCTGTATCTCCGCCCCTCTCCCATTGCTTCACTGTTCCTCTCCTCTTTTTTTTCCTGCCCTGGGTTTGCTGTTACTCACTCCCTGGCCCCTACCCAGTTGCTAACACAGATAAAACACCAACTTTCTAGTCAGTTCTGGGACTCCTGCTTCCTTGCCCAAAACCTAGATTCCTGCCGTTACCTCCTGGTCCTCCGCCTTGGCTCTTGCCCCCTCTTCATAGTCTCTTTTCCTCATCAGCTTGTTTCCACAGGCACAGCAAGGGCCCAAGTTGAGGCCTGCATGGACCCAGCTGACTGCAGACTGAGCTACCTGTGCTGGCATGGAGCTGAGGTCCAGCAAAGCCAATTAGTCAGTGCTTTGCACTTCGTGCCTCCTCCTAAGTAGGACCTGCAGGAGCTGGGAACAGGTGGATGACCATTTTTCCTTCCATGGCTACAGAGTGCTGTATGTGATAGATGAGGTAAGTGTTTATGAACTCAGCATGGCATTCCTAGTTCAGCAGCATTCAATGTACTTTTCTCCTACTCTGTATAGAATGACATACCCATTCCATACAAGGTATCTCTTGGAAAAGTATAGGACAAGGGAAGCACACAGCATCCAAAACTTACCAGGTCTAATTACTGTTTAATTCTGGTTTTGTCATCTTGCACTTTTGTGTCATGATATTATGGTTTTTTTCTGAGCTCCCAGTGTCATGTAATAAGAAGTAAAAAAAAATAAAAAAATAATCAAGTCCTCCTGATTGAAGTAAAAATTCACTTTGAAGGCTCAAAAGCTTGAAGACAGATTATAACAGATGTTGTTTTATTATTGCAAAGATTCATTATTTTTAAGCAACACAGAGATCTTGGCAGGCCCAACATGAACAATTTTGCAGGGTTTAGGTTTGGCAGAACTGTAATTCCTCTTTATACACTTACCTGAGGGACTGGCACCCACAACACTTCTCACAACCCCAGGAAAGCGAACTGTCCTGTAGAAGTGACAACCGTAGTAGCTAGAATGACCATTTCTCCTGGTGCTTTTATCTTCCTGAAAAGGTCATTAGTGTCATTTACAGAGCAGTGCTAAAGCTTCCTTCATATGCTGCTTTCATGCCTTCGCCCCAGTTGGCTGGAATTGGAATTGTCTGACTATATGCTTGCATGCAGAAGACCTCTAGCTCAAGGACCAATCACAGTACAAATAATAGATACTAATGGCAAAATAGTTCTTTATGATCAAATATGATATTGACTTTTAAGTTTTATATGACTGATTGGACTTAGGAAAATAAATCATATTCTCATCTTCATATGGAAAGTGGTATAGAACCATTAATCTTCTACTATCCCTTATGCACAATGTCATTCCATTGCATTGCTTCTCTATCACAGCAATTGACTGCGTATCTGGCATCCAAGATTAGTTACTTTTTCAGTTAGAAACTGAATGTTTAGAAAGATATGCATGACAAAATTATACTTCTCAGCAGGCACTTTTCGTATACAGAGGCTATAATCCTTATTACTGCAGTACAACTGAGTGTATTATTTACTGACTGTTGAAAATTCTAGAGGATAAAGACACAATATGGAAATTGCCATGGTAAATTATGACATGTCTTTAACCAAGGACTCATACCTTCTCTTTTGCTCCCAAGAGAATTGCAAGATGCAAAACCTATCTTTCAATGTAATGTAATGTAGTGAAATGCAATGTTTCCTCTATTTAGGGGAGCTAGTAGCTGCAAAATCAGTACAGAACCACCTGATTCCTCACTATAATTTAGTTGGCAGCTGTGTGCAGAGCTCCATGGGAGTAAGATTTGTTTGGGCTAGTGACACGAAAGGGATTCAGCAAGTTGGTTCATACACAGCATGAATCTGCACACCAGCGCACTCTTGAAGGGGAGAAACCAAAACAATAAACCTCACCCATCAGGTGTGTAGGGTGAGTAACAGCAACAGTCAGGTAAACAACATTTGCACAGTGGAAAAGGAGCTAGCCAATAACAACTGCTTTTTCTACGCACAAAGTCACTCTGTTTAGCCTTTCTTAATCTCCCAATGGTGCTGGGAGGAAGGGCTGTATGTAATGAGCTGGCTTAGTGATTGGTATACAGGCTAAAATGAGACTATGCTGAGAGACATAGGATGGTTTGATTGTACACTGTTATGTGTGCCATTCAGTTTCAGCCATAATATGGCCCAAACCTGGGGTGATTTGGCTAAGCAGAGACTTCAAGTTTTGATCATATATACCTTAATATCATGGGATAGCAGAGATTATGCCTTATAATAATTCAGAAGGACTGTGGAGAATTTGTGCCTTTATAAAAAAGTTGGTCACTCCTTCTCAAATAAAAACCAAACAAATCATGTGTAATGTAGCTGTTGAAAGAAAGGTTATTACTAATAAAAGTAAAATTAATAGGGCCATGTGAGCAAACACAGGAACAAATGCATACCCATATGGAAAGTCAGCACTAGAGCTGAAAGCTTATGAAAACACCTGCATCTAAATTTTGACCTTAGACTTTTCTCCTTGTTATATTTCCCCAGGCTTAGCCAAAACCTGCAAATAAACAATCCAATCAAACTGCGGGACTTCTCCAGGAATTCACTGTGTCCATCTGTTTGTGAATCAGTTACAGGCAGAATCAAGTAAACAATAAATACATGAAGATACAAATAATAAGACTTTATTGGAGGAAAAAAGAGCATAGCTTCTCATGTCAGGAATGTGGTGTATATTCTAAAACTGGCAGTCTTTTTTACATGTATTCTGGGTGAAGGAAAAAAGGCAGCAGCTCAGCAGGCTTTCTGTGATTCCTTAACAGACTCTTCATCATTTTGTTTATTCCCTTTGTATTTCTTCCATAGAGCAGAATTTATGTAACTGTTCTTTATGTTATTATAATTTCCTCCTAGTCTGAATGTTCGCAGTGAAAGGGGTCCCATGGAGATTAAAAGAAGATTCTTAATTCTGTCTGAAAAGTTGTTAGCTATCACTATTAAAAGAAACATTTATGAGGACATACTGAAAGATTTTGAGGGGATTTCAGGGTGAAGAAGACTAAAGGAAGAAAATCTACAATCATGTTAAAAAGTTGCTACAGCGAAGACATATTTTTATCTTGATACCACTGAGGATGCTACAAGAAAAAAGTTTGAATCGAAGCAAAGGGAAAAATTTGTTTTTCTATTTGTTCATATTATGAATTTAACAGCAGTTGGGGTACCATCACTTCTTTCTCTATGTAGCCGCTTTTATCCTACTGTTCAAGCCATTCTCAGGAAGGGTTCTTTTTCTGCAGTTCACCTACTGCCAGGTTGCTCCTTCCACATGCACGCCCAGAGACATTCTTCATTTCCCAAGCAGTCACAGCTATTTGTGTTATTCAAAGGCAGCTCAGAAGTGTAGATATACTGAAACGTTTTGTTGTGTATAAGGGCAAAGCAGCTGAAGTAGAAGGCAGTACAATTAAATATTTTGATGGTACTGAGAATGGAAGGTACTGTTGGGAATGGATGGTGAAAAGGAGCTTTGGATGGGTGAGATTTTGATGGGGAAGGAAGTCTGAAGACTTAAGCAATGGACAGGATTAAGGAAGACAAAGGTCATTCTCAGGCTTTCAGGGAAATTTTGTGGGAGGGGATTAGAAGGTTTTCTTCTCTGAGATGCTGTTAGTGGAGACAGCTTCCTCTCCTCATCCACTCAGTCCTTCAGTATCACCCATATAGACTTCTTTCCTAGCACTGCAGGGACTCCCCATTCCCAGTCTAGTGTTGCTTGAGGGTCCCCCAGCCATCCTATCCTCTCAAGTGTTGTCTTTCCTCAGTTTCCTCACTTCTTCCGTCTCCTATGCCTGTTAAAGAAGGCTGCTTCTCCTCTGAGAAATCTTAGTTTTCCGTATCATCCACCCAGCCCACCACATGACTTCAGGCCAGGAGAAAATGGGCCATCTCCAAATGTGAGGTTGGGACACAATCTCCAACGTTGCTGTTCCAGCCCCTTCTAAGTACTGTGACGTTCTCCCAGCAATAGCTACTGTCCTGTGCACCCTGATCCCACCCTCAGCTTTAGCAAGAGAGGGCTCTGAATACACAAATGTGAACACTGACTGTTCAGATTAAGAAAATATGGTCTAGAAGAAACTAGCATAAGGTATACACTCAGTTCATTCAAAATTGCATTCAAAGAGCAGTCAACAAATTTGTAGCATTACCTAACTAGAAGGGTGTACTGGATGGGTCTCTAAAGGGTCTATTCTAAGCATAGCTCTATGTCACAGTCATGTCTGCCTTGGAAGAGAGAATAGCAAGTAAGCTCATCACATTTGCAAGCAATCTTTCCCATGTGAGGAGTGGTTACAAGCATTTCAAAGAACTAAAAAATTAGAGAAGTTATCTAAAATAGCAGCTCAATAGCCTTATGTAGGAATGGTTGACTGCATGAGTATACTCATGTACTATATATGAATAAAGAAACAATAAAATGAGCAGATTAGGTGTGAAAGACTATTTAGCTTTTTTTCTTCTTCTTTGTGTCACTGTGGATAATATAAAAAAAGGCCTTAAAGTGAAGCAAAAGAAATTTAGGAAAATGTTTTCCAATGGCAACTGTAGCTAGGTGCTGGAAGATGTACTTGGGGAGACCAAAAACTCTCCACCACTGGAGGTGCTTAGCCATTGTTTGCCTCTGTTGGACAGAGGAAGAACAAGATAACCTCTCAATGTGCTTTCCAGCCTTAATGTCCATCATAATATGATCACAGTATTAGCAGAAAGCACAGCTTGCTGCTACTTGTGAAATGCGCCTCTCTTTCATACGATATTACAGCTCGGGAGCAGTGGGTTTTAATTCAAATGCTAGTGTTTCAATTTTATATTCTTACCAGAAAGACAAAGTCAAGACTGAGACTGTGCAATCTGGAGAAAATTTATCTTCTGCAATCCTGCATGATATAAATGGTTTTATTTATCTGAACAATAATATAACATCCTTAATTAAAATCACTCAAACCCTTTCAATAAATTCTTTTTGTTTATCACTAACAAATTTGGCCTGGTTTAAGCTAGCAGTCCCCATGAACAAATCTCAGGCATGATTTGCCAGTCAGTGTGGTCCAGGGACCATTCCCAATGCACAGTTTGTATGCAGCCCTCTGGTTTGGAGGTTGAGATGGTTTGTTAGACACGAGCCAGTCCATGCCAGTGGATCCCAGTGCCCAGTAAATTAAACTTTTCTGTTAGTATGCCTTGTATAAATGTCCCTGATGTCTTGGCATAGTCGTTGGCTTGAATTTCAGCTGATGCCTCTAAGTGTAAATATAAAAAATCAACATCAAACAAAACAAAATATACAATGTAAAGGGTTAGGTGTTGAATTTCACTACAGCAGCAAGCACAATAATCTCCAAAGAATCTGCCTCACCATTTCTCCTACCACGGTTCAAAAGAATCTTCACAGTTTTGTTTATTTTTTAAATCCCATAAATCCCAGTCTTATGAAGTGCATCCACTCTCATGAAGACATTATGAACAAGCAACCACAAGCAAACTTCCTAGATTTGCCTTCAGATTGGAATGTTTTGGCCATCCGTACATAACAGCTTTAATGAATGTTATTCAGCATCTTACTTAACAGATATTTTTAGAAAGACACATCAACAAAGGCACACACTGAAAGTATAAACAATAGCTATGAGGAAATGCATTTCAATACCCAGGCTCATGAAAGAAATGTCAGCCCTCACAAGATGGCTAAATGTACCATAGTCTTTAGGAATATGGCCCACAGCAAAGTACAGAAGCTGGTGGAGCCAGGACTCATCTGAGGGTCAGCTGCAATAAGCCAGAGCAACATGCGAGAGCATCCATGAAGAGCTTAGGCTGTGAAAGGTGTCTTCCTTGGGGGAACAACCTATAGATTGAAAGCTGTACTTTATATAAAGTCACTGTTCTCCACTTCATAGTGCAAAAAAAAGAAAAGTAAAAGAAAAAAAAAGAGGGCTATTTCATGACATTGAAAGGTAATGAAGGGGTATTTAATGGCATTGAAAGGTAACAAAATCAAAACTGGGGAAAGGAAATGTTCTCTCACAGTCTACAATTAGGCACAGGAGGTGCCACAGCAGGTCACTCAAGCTATAAGCCTACCCATATTCAGGTAGGTGACGTTCAAATAATCTTGGACATTCTTGTCATCATACTCTTTTAACAAGAAAATTAGTAACAAACCACCTGCCTTGACGTTTACATATATCTTTGTCTAGTCAAGGTTGGGGTAAAATTTAATGCTGCAGAGCAAATTACCCCATGTCTAGGTATTGCCTGGTTCTTATATTTTCTTTTGAAATATTCATTCCTGACCACCATCATGATGATGGACCAAACGGAAGTTTCTCCAATCCAGCCCAGAAAAGCTCAATTTCTTCTGTCAGGAAACATATTTATAAGTCCTGTCACAAGTAAAACAGTCAATACATATTATTAGGAACAAGAATTTTGTGGCATAGAAAGAAAATCTTCTAAATATGCTTTATATCTGTACTTCAGGTATATATAAATAATTATTCTGTTAGACACAGAAGTTACAAATGCTAGCTTTCACCCTGATACATTTAATATGTTTCTGACTAAATAACCTGTCTACCTATAATTGATTTTGAAATATAAGCAAACATTTAAAGTAAATAACAGAAGCCTGCACATTTCTAGGACACCCATCATCATGGTTTTTGTTGGCTGTAGACAAGATTATCCATGGAAATGCCAATATCATATTACCCTTCTGTAGTCTGCTTTGATTACCGTTACCAAGCATTTTCCAAACTTTCAGCATAATATGCCACTGTGTAGCTTTGGAGAAGGAAAAAACGTTTTTGTTACTCCTCCTCCCACAGTGTATGAAAAACTTCCAATTCTCAACAGGAGGAGCAGAAAGGATTACAGGCCACCATTACCTAGAAGTGAAATATTTATTCCAAGGATTTTGTTTTGATGAAAATTAGTGGTTGAAGTGCTTGGAAAACAAATGTCATGACTGGCTTGCACATGACAAAACAAACTATCATGATTTGCTTCCTTCTCAGTGAGCCCCAAAGGTTACATTGGACTAAATGTGCATGGAGAGGGAGAGACAGGAGAAAAGGCAGAAGGGATGTCTCTTAAGCTGTAGGTCAAAGTTTCAGTCACCAATGTACTGACGAGTGAAGTTTTGCATACGTTCACACCACTCAGTGAAATGTGCTGGTCTCCATAGGCTCCCTGTATAATCAGTGGAAATCAGTCAGAAATATGGCACTATACCAGCTACTAGGAAGACTCTATCCCAGCTGAAACCACAACACTTTCTGTAGTGGTTTAACCCCAGTCAGCAGTCAAGGACCATGCAGCTGCTCGCTCACCTCCCTCACAGTGGGATGGGGGAGAAAATCAGAAGGGCAAAAGTGAGAGAACTTGTTGGTTGAGATAAAGACAGTTTAATAGGTGAAGCAAAAACCACAGATGCAAGCAAAGCAAAACAAGGAATTCATTCACCACTTCCCATTGGCAGGCAGGTGTTCAGCCATCTCCAGGAAAGCAGGGCT
>JAVJGG010000029.1:1339568-1368942 GCA_035590195.1 Aviceda cuculoides
CCGAAGCAAAGAAGCCTCCCTCTCTCTCTCGGTGCCCAAGACGGACAGTCTCTCGCACCCAGGTGAAACAAAAACAAGTCCGATGCACCCCCACCCCATAGCCAGCCTTTGTTTATCTTAAGTACTCAGCCATTTCTCCCCCTAGCAACCCGTATGGGGAAAAATTCCTTTAACAGAAAAAAACAGAAAAGTTTCTGAAACTCCAACACTCATCCTTCTACAGCTTCAGACTCAGCTTCTTGGATATGTAAATTGCCCTTGCTCTAAACATAACTGTGAGAAGAAAAATCAAGCTATAGTCCAAAACGAATTGCAGACTGTTTTACTGCAGGATATTTCTTCTTCTATGTATGAGGCCTGGGGCACATGTTTCTGTCTCCTTTTCTCTTATGTTCTGAACCCTGGGTCTCTGGAAGAGGCCATACATTTTCCATTACAGGTTTTCCTTCTCTCTCCTCCATTTAAAATCTTTGCAGTACCATGAATTATTTATTAATTATTCACTGAAGGAAAATCCATTTACATTGCATCCACAAATGTGACCAGCAAAAAGTATCAAAACCATACTGTTTAAATGGTTATTTATTCAGATGATAACTAACTTATACTGCCTTTCTCCAGTCAGGTATGCAAATAAAAACAAGCTATAATAATCACTCTTAAACCACTGCTGAAGGAATTCCTCTCTAATGATGTATAAGTTGAACGTGCCAATGGTCTTAAAAGCCTGCAATCACTTCTGCCTCGCTCTTGTGTTCTGTTCTCCAGCTGGACAGAGGCCAGCTATAAATCTCTTGGCTCACATATGAAAGAGACAACTTCCAGTCTCCCTTTCTGTAGGGCCATTATTTGTGATCTATGAGTATTTGGGCAATTACTAGCATTCCCTGAAACTACAAGTAAGTCTCAAAAGCTGCAGAAATCAGTATGACAATGAAAGACAATCCTGAATTTGCAAAATTAATGATTTCCTGTTTTCTCCTGATTAGGCTGTGGGTTGAAGAGTGTCAGTTTTCTGTTGAAAAATAAGCAGCACTACTACTTAAAATTTACACACTGCAGTTGTTTTTCTTAGACTACACCACAAGCACTAACAACCTTGCTTAACTTAATGAACAAAGTACAAATAACATCAAAAATTCCATCAAAATTCAAGATAGTTAATTAACTGCAGATGAGCAGAATGGACTGAAAAATCAATGGCTGTTATTCACAAAGAGTTCCAAAGCCTGTATCAAGTAGCTTGAGTTAAAGCATAGAGGTTTTTGGTACCAAAAAAAAAAAAAAAAAAAAAAAAAGGACGCTGTAATGCTGTAGCATCATTTCAGATACTCATCAATTTGTGTATCTTATCACTATATGTAATTTTTACGATATTGGTTTCTCCAGGATGCACAACTCACTACTGAAATCAGAAGGGTTATTAGTGGTACCCCAATCATTGCTTTGATTTGCCTACAGGAGCAGAAGAATTTTTGCAGTTCAGCCATGCAAAGGCAGTAATTCCATACTACGAGCTGGCAGGGAGCAAAAAACTAAACTGAAAATCATTATTATTGTGCCTAGGGTCCTATGCCACAATAAGTCCTTTCTTCTCACTGGAGATGGAGACAGTGCAATGAGACAGCATCACATTCACTGACATGGTGGCTGGGGTATCTCTGCAGTGACCCTTGTTCAGCCCATCTGTGAGTGGATATATGACTATGGACCCAAATGCTGCACCAAATGGTTTCCCTAAATACCTCTTCCTGAGCATCAAAGTCAGCTTTATTAATAACTGCTATACTGTACAATACTGATACTTTGACTGGGTCTAGGATGGGAAGACAGTAAGTCTGGTGCTCCAGCATCACAAATTCTATGTTCCAGGGCTTTCATTAGAGCAATCAGTTTGACATTACATCTCCTTGATCCACTTAAGTCAAGTGTACAGTAAGGTCAGGGGAATCTCTGTGTAAACATGTGTTTTAAGATAAGGATAGGGTGTTATTCAAATACCTGTTTTACCTGAATTTGCATAAATCAAAATCCTACCTAAACACTTACATGAGCAATATCTGCTCTCACAGATCACCTTAGAGACATAAATATTTTTGGATTGGGCAGGAATTTACAAATATGTTGTCAAAGTATTTTTGCAATTTCCTGGGCTGCTGTGATTTGAATACAAACACACAAGTTGGGGTGAAGCCAGAGGAAACTTGGTGTTCACTTCAGCCCATCATATACTACCTAGACCTATCTTTTAATAGCTAAACTCTATCCACTGCAAACCCCTCCTTTATTAAACAAAGCCTAACAGCATGCCACTAATGGCTACTACGTAATTGAGCTAAGCACATGGCCTAGAAGGTGTGTGGCCTTGACTAGAACAATGCACCGGTGATCTCACCAGCTGATCATACAAGTATAGTCACAGAATCATAGAATGGTTTGGTCTGGAAGGGACCTTAAAGACCATCTATTTCCAACCCCCCTGCCACAGGCAGGAACACCTTCCACTAGACCAGATGGCTCAAAGTCCCATCCAGTCTGGCCTTGAACACTACCAAGGATGAGGTAACCTGTTGCAGTGCCTTGCCACCCTCACAGTAAAGAACTTCTTCCTTACATTCAATCTAAATCTACCATCTTTCAGTTTAAAGCCATTATCCCTTGTCCTATCACATCATGCCTTTGTAAAAAGTCCCTCTCCGGCTTGCTTTAAGGACCCCTTTAGGTACTGGAAGCTGGAAGCTCTTCTCCAGGCTGAACAACCCCAACTCTCTCAGACTTTCTCCATATGACAGGTGTTCCAGCCCTCTGATGATCTTGGTATTTACAGTCGAGAAAAAAACACATGGACAAAGTAGTGCATTCCTGCTTCCAAAAGCAGAGTTGAACTGCAAGTTTTAACTCCCTTGTGCACAAATACTGTAGCCAAAGCTAATGAATGGCCCCTTCCACCTAAAGATTTTGCTGGTTTCAATCCATACATCAGAGAGGTATTTTAATTTCAATTTAATATTTAGCATTAGTAAGATAAAGTTACGTGGATTGCAACTGTTGTCTACAGTTTAAAACCTCAATGTTCTCATCATGGGCATTTAAAATTTATTTTTTGAACAGCGCTACATTTCACTATAGAAATAACAATTGCCAGAAATAACATATTTTAACTAAGTGTCTTGAAATAGTGGCTTCCTATATAGGAAACTAAAGGTTAGTTTTAGCCAGTATAATCATCACATTCCAGTCTTCTAGGCAGTAACTAGAGCACTATCTGTCTTACATAATGGAATATTTCTGACAGCTCCAGTAGACATGATGGTAGTACTAGTCAGATAACATCAGAGTCATTTATCCAACATTATTTCATTTATCTTCCACTCCATCACTACAAATAGAGTGAGAAAATGTCTATGCTATATAAAGATTTCTAAAACAAGAAAAGTTGCTTACTGTATCTCCATTACTTGTGCAAAAATAAATCTCCTTGATTTATTGTTCCAGCAATTTGCCATGAGTGACATGTCAAACTCTTTAAGTTCCTTTTAAAATTTGGCATCTCTTCTAGGCTACAGAGGGAGAAATGCCTGGAGACTCTGAAAATTCAAAGTCTTTCTATTAACTAAAATAATGATTTAATATATCTCGATTGAAAGGCAAGAGTCCAGCTGAAGAGATCAAAAGATCATCTTAATGGAGAAAACAAATCTATAGCATTGAATTATATCAGCAGCAAATGTGTTTCACAACTGAATTTGGGTGGGGTTTGTCTTGGTTTGGTTTTCTGGGGTGGGGGGGGTATTTAAATTAAACACTTTGCAAGTTGAATGGGGAAGATGGGACTGTACACTATAGGCAGCACCATCATGCTTTTTGGTACAAAGCTGCAAGATTAGAGCTCCAGAAGCATACCAGTATGATTTAAAAGGAATGTATTAGCACTGGTGTACAACCCTTTAAATCCGTGACACTGAATATGTTGGCACTACATCTACATTATGATTACATTCCTTTTCCAGACAGGTTTCTCCACATTTGTGTTCTTGAGAGGAGAGACATGTAGAAAAATGAAACATTTATGTTGCTAAAGATATCTTTTTCTAGCTGGAACCACTGGAGAGATTTGGTTTCTCATTTTAAAAATGCCCGAATCAATTACCTGCTATAGATAGATTTCTCACGAGCATATAAAAAACATGCTGCCAAGAAGTGTAATGACATCTCTGCGATAACAATATTTAGGGCTGAATTTGTGCACTGAATTATGATTAGGTTTGCTACTACTTGCTTTCATGACACTCAACAAGCATCTACACTCTATGAATATGTATCACTGAGCCTAAGCTATGTAATGGGGTGCAGACAGCAAGGTAAATGGGTACTTCAAGCAAAAGCACTGAGGTTCCTGGAGACGAGAGGAACAAAACATAGCACATGGCTTTCCCTTCCTTGTCACAACTATTCCCTAGTGTTTAAAAACTAGAGACTTGCATTTGTTTGGTATTTGTATGTTCTCCACAACTCAGAAGCTAAAATTTGTCTCTTTCTTTTCAGCACCTGATTTTCAACTTCAAAAACAGTTACAGAAAGGTGAAGTACTGTGGGTTAGTTCTGGCTTTCCAAAGCATAAGCTGAGATGTTCATGACATCTTCTCTGCTAATCTCTTGAAGTCTCACCACTTTGGGACTCACTCATACAGATATAGCTGTAGAGGTTTTTTCTGTCCTCATCAAGACATTATTTGAGCAGCAGAACCCATGGGTAAGACACTGATCAGTCCCTGTTCTTTTCAGATCAAAATCAAGGATGTTCTGATCTGGACATTGCTTGGGCCAAGTTTTCACTTAGATATGTGATAACGGATAACAAACCCATGCACTCAAGTGTTTATCTTTAAAGTATTTTACAAATACAAATGAATTTCCAAACTCTTAAGATGTAGGTAAGTGATTATTTTACAGTTGTCAGAAGTGATTGAAACATTAAAACTCTGAGCCAATAACTATCCAAATTCAGAAACTACAAATTCAAATCAGTTAGTGACTTGGAGCCTGTACGATTCATCTAAAAGTTATGCAGTCTTTCAATAATGATATGTGGATGAGAGCAGAAAAATCTTTTGTCCAGATAACATGTTACTCATTCTCTGATACTGTCATACAGTTGCCAACAAATCAATGCCAAGAGTAACTGCAAAAAAGGAAGGCAAACTCATATACTGACTACATCCTAACAAGAAAATACACATCACCTTGACTTAACATATTAAAACTCCAATACAGTAAAAAGGTTAATTTTAAATATTATCATGAAAAGAAGTGACAGAACAAAACAAGTTTTTAAACTTACTCATAAAATAAACACGCATCCAGAAAGATTCAGGGTAAGAAATCCTAAGGTTTCTTTAGTATGGAATGTGTTCTGGTATGTTGCTGGGAGAGGTAATGATCACAATGCAACTACCCCAGTGGCAGCACTAACTTTAATTAAATCAAGGGTGCTTAAAACTAATTAATTGTCAAACCCAGAGAAACTTGAAAGTACAAGCTGAAGGCTGCCAAACTCTGAATATAGGGATGCAGACTATATGAGCAAATATGAGCAAATTATGGTTTTACCAGTGAAAGACCTACTGAAAGTTGGGATTGCGAAATACAACTGCTCCCCGGAGTCAGGTTGTATGCAAGCCCTAAGGATATAAAGTTCATCACTACTGCTGATAGAATATTTTTTAAGACTTAATTGCAATTAATAATTATTGCCAGAGTAGTAAACATAAACTGTTTAATTAGCTTGTCTCTTTCCAATTACAATCTACTTACATAAATGCATTGTGGTTTACTCTGTGATTAAAAAGACACTTGCAAGTATTCAACAAAAGTAAACCATTATAATCCAATTTGCAATGAGGATTACTCTTTCTCAGTGCAAGGCTTAGAACCTGCATCACATCATCAACTTTTTTCTACATTTTCCTAATAAATAGAAATTTATTTCCATTTCCGCACCTGAGCTGGCTCGTACAATTCCTTCACTAAACAGATACAACATGGTACCTTTACTTTATTGTATTCTTGAGCCCTCCAAGTTTATCCCCTCCAGTGTTGGACTTGGTACCTGTACCTACCTCATTACTCAACTTTCTGGGGACCCTCAGTGCAATGCCCTTTCCCTGAAACTTTCCTAGCTACAGATCCAGCTTGGTCTAAGACACTACTGATCTTTTCTCCAGAAGACTGTATGCATATTTATGCAATGTTAAATGCTTCTTAAAAAACAATACACTCTTTTTTTTCTTTCTGTTTTTTTTGAAAGAACTAAGTATAAGAGGAAAAAGAGGTAAATAGTCTATGCACGTACTGCCATTTTTAATGGTGACCTGAGTAGATGTACTTCTCCTGATACTTTAGGCAATTTCTGTGTACCTATTTGATATATCACAAGTGAAGTATCTTTCTGTTGAAAAAAGCGTTTTTATGTCTTACCAGAGGTTTTGTTTGTTGTTTTGCTCTGGCTTTGCCTTTCTTCTTGCCTATGTCTTGGCTTTGACTCTTTTGGTCAAAAAGCATTCCTGCAGGCTGCAAAAATCATCACAGCTCAAAAGCTCCGTCATTACTCTAAAATAATTCTTACCTGTTTGCTGGTTCGTTTTAAAAATGTATTTGTCTTTGTTGTCAGTTTTGCAAGACAACTATTTCCTGAGCTCAGTCACTGTGTTCACATACAAACTTCCTGATGATCAGGCTAGTTTCCACGACTCAGAACTGCTCTGCTGTACTTCCAGATCCATCACAGGTATTTTAGTACAGTTTTTCTGTTCATTTTTAGAGATATATCACTGGTATATTCAGCCCAGAGGTCCAAACTTTTGCATCAAACCACAGAAAGTCATTTACAAAACCCCTTCAAAAACTCTAGAAGGGCCAGTTATCATTCAGTCAGCTCCCAAAAGGCTGATAGATCATTTTCCAAGACAAAATGACTCTCTACAGTAAAATTGTGCTTCACAATAAGACTGTAATAGATGCTATACGTGCAAATTAAAGTAAAATGTCACTTAATACTTAAAAAAAATGTACTAGCAAAAGTAAGGTCACTGGTGCATTCTAGATTAATGACTTTTCCTGTTGCAGTAGCCAAAGCTCCTAACAATTTCATTTTTTCCACATGCTCTCACTCATTAGCACATAAATACAATAGATTTTTCTTGTTTCTTTCAAGCTCCTGAATAATAAGATTTGACAATGTGATAATAAAATTTTCTACTCAGCATACATACTAAAAGAAGAAATTAAGGAAACCTCACCTAGGCCATTTTGACAGGAGTAAAAGAAAAGGTAGAGAAGCATGATTGCTTTGTTAAACCCCTGCAGGACCCATCTTGTAGAATTTTGAGCACGTTTAAACTATGGAAAACTTGGAAACACTGTCAATATTAAAACATCCACATCAACATCTGCTGTTTCTCACATTTCTGTAGCTACTGGGGCATAGGCTGCCCTCACTCTCTAGACACTTAGAGCTTTGTGACCATGCAGGCAAGAAACAGAGAATGGCTGGACAGAAGGACGCCAAGAACAACCATGACTCTGGAGTTTGATTAGAACATTGAACGATGTGGAAGGAGCAGTTACGGATCTCAGATAACTACTTACGCCTGTTAGCCAACAGCTATCCCACATAAATGAAATAAGAAGGCTCTAAAGCAGGGAACAGACCTTATCCTAACCACTGAGTTTTACTCTTATGCTCCCTTTTCTTCTTCTCCAATGTCTCCTTAACAAGTCTTGAAGTCTTTTATGTACCCCGAGAGTGCTCAAGAACCCAGGAAAAGAATGCTCTGTGCAACCCAGACTTGGAGAGCTAAGCTGTAGCATTTTACAGGAATGATATGATGTGGGATCACATCTTGTCTGCAGTTCATCTTTTTTTTAAACATTGGGGTTGTGAATAGGGCACCTGTCTTCATTAAAACTCATTCTGATTCTCTCAATAAATACAATTAAATTGTAATTTGTTTAGTTTATTAAAAAACACTTCCCTGTTATAACTCTAATAACTTAATTTGTAACTGGGGCATGAATTTGACAACTACCAAAGAAATAGATAATTGGGACTCCAGCAAACCACTACACTTTCTTTCACTCTTCTGCTGCTTAAAGACTCAAGAAGAGTGTTAGAATTACTAGTTAATGAAAGATGCATATAGTGTCATTGGCATTTCTCTCTTATTGGTACTTAATGAGATTAGATGAGAAATAATTAGACAAAATAGCAGTGCAAAACCCAAGGGGAATAATAAAACTGTAGGCATTTCACAAGGAATCTTATAAATCCTCTATCAATTCTGGTTTAAACTGTGAAAACCAAAATGCTTTATCAGAAAGTTAAGAAGTTCAAATCCTTTTCTTATTTGTTTCTTTTCCTAGTATGCCTTTGTAAAAAATCAAAACTGATAGTGCTTGCTATGTTGCAAAACCAACAATTAATATAAAATTACTGAGGGGTTAACAGTTGAGAATTTAATCTCATATGCTAGGTATTTATTTTACTTTGAGCTCATGAGTGCTACTACAGATGCCTGTAAGTCTATTCAGGCACAGACTCTTCTTAGGAAACCACTACAGGAATTACACCTAACCAATGAGAAAACAGATGCAACGACATGTGATCTAAGCAAAATGTTTTACTTTTCAAGTAACCAGGCAAGGTCTGTCTGTGCTTTTCCCCAGTTTCCTAAAGCCTTTGTTCTGAAAACAATTCTAAATAATTAATAAATCCAACTGAATTTGCAGGCTGTTTATAGATGAACACAATACACAGCAAAATAAATTTAACGTATCTCCTCTTATGAATTATTCATTTTGCTTTAGTAAAATCTTTCTTGAATTAAGAAAAACCAATGGCCTTTCAGTGTCTTAATTCAGATATGCATTATTGTAACAACAAAACTTTGCCCTCAGGATGTAGTCTAAACTAGGCAGGCTTTAAAAAAATAAACTAAAACTGGTATCAAACTGGCATTCCTGCTGTCATATGTGCATATTTAGACATACATTAATCTAATAACATCTTATTTGTAGTATTTCTAAAAACCATCAGTTGGTATTCATCCAAAAAAGTTTAATTTACACAATCAGGTTGCAGCAGAAAAAAAGCAATGCCAGAGACTAACTGAAACAGATAAAAATATTATGAATAGCATATTCATATGGCTGCTAATAGAAACCCTGTCTGGAAATATACCATTATATGGTATATATACTCAAGGCTTGAACTGTGTCAGCCTTTGATTTGAACTATCTATTTCCAGCTGAACAAACACATTATTGTAAGGACAGCACAGTTTCCAAGTCATACTGCCGCTCAGCCTCAAAGGCAACTTTGGAAGAAATGGATTACAATACAGAATTTAAATGCAGAACATGACTCAGCTCCCTGCCTGAAATGAACACAGGAAGCTGGCCCCAATCTGTATATTATCATTATGCAACTAAGGGCAATGGAAAACAAGCTTCAGAGGGGCTTGAAATGAGTATAATAGGATTCAGCAGGAAAAAAAAAAAAATCATCCAAGACTTGATGTCTCCTGGACACATGAGGTTTTAAGTCGAGGACCAGAGATGCTGGGAAACAAGAGGACATAGCCTTTTTCCAGAATGACTTGAAGTATTAGTTACAAACAGTGGGAAATACATGAGAAAATTTCATTCACAGCTTCACTTTAACTTTACATGAAACATAAGGTAAGAAGACATGGCTAGGGAAAAGGTAAAATATTTAGACAATCTTAATAGGTTACTATTACTGAGAGGATTACTGTTACCAAGAGAAGCTGAGAAGCATATGTTACAGGTTACTGTAGCTCAGCAGCAGCCATGAAGCTCCAAGCCTAGCTCTTGTAAGAGGTTGTTAATCTAAAATTGGATATCTTATTTAGCAGTCAGACAAGCACTGTGAGCATTGAGTGAGTCTCTAAGATAAGGCAGGCTTAAGACATTTAGATCAAGATTCTCCACTGGTGTAATTCAACTGGAAGAGTTGATGGAACTATGTGGATCCACATGATCTGAGGAACTGCCATCGGAGGCCACACTTTGCCACATCTTTCTCCTGATCTGCATGTAACCATGGAGAAAGCCCTACAACTCACAAATTTAAGCCTCTGAAGTTACAAGGACTGGATAGGTGTTCTTAAAGAAAAAAATCTGACTTGTTTGTGGATAGCAAAACACAATCATTCTTCTAAATTCCTATGTTACTTCTGAAGATATTTCAGAAATTTTCAGCTCTGGTACAATTCATTTTTTCAAGCAGCCAGACCCATGATTTTTTCTTTACTGGTTTTTGGGTTTTAGAGTCTCTTCAGTGATGTAAGATCTGCTATTCAGAGACAGAGCATTCTGTTTCTGGACTGTACATTGTGTGTAGCAGACCTACAATATAATCCTCACTGGACACGCTTTGCTAAGCACTTTCAGATAATTTTTCATCACAAATTTTTCAACTGTGTGACTAAAACAAGCAACAAAATTGAGACAAGGGGACAGTGAAGAAAAAGTTTGGGACATCTTTATTTCCTGAGTTTGGAAAATTGCCTTCTTCCTCCCACACCTCTTAGCCAACAACAACTCTTAAAATGAGTTGGATTTGTTTCCACAGAAGCAATCATAACCCTGGTATACTGAAGTGTGAGAAGTTTCAACGTTTTATATACCAGTACTAATCCTGTAATATAATGCTTCAAAATGGACTATTGCCAATGAAGCTGGGATGATACCCTCAGATCTCAGAAATGACCCTCAGCTTACTCATCTGAAAGGTTCAAATTAAAGGCTGAATCCATAGGATAAGCAGGTCTGTGGCCACCTTCAACAGAGAAATGGAGTCTGTCCTGACCATATGGAAGGCAGTAGTTTCTGTTGGCTTACAGCTTTTTATCCCCAGTCACTGGATGGTTATTTATTTTCACAAGAGATTGCTCATGAGAATTACCTGGCTGAAGTCTAACCAAACTACAAAAAGCTCTTTTATCTGTGAAAAGTGCAGGACTGTGTAAATAAAAGAATCTGGTGTCGCTGTTTTCATAAAAGAGTGAATAAGGATGATGTCATTGGCACAAAATGTGAACAGAGCAGTCAGCTTTCCAGTAATACAAAGTGACAGTTAAGATACCTCACAAGTATTTTATACATTTATTTTTGGAATAGTATATAATCATGCTTTGCCAGTATTCTGGCTAGGAAAGAAAAGTTATTCATTAAATATATATGTTCTGCAAACAAAATAAAATTGGCAATGATATTTTAGCTAGTTGAACAAGCACAAAAATGTCAACTGCCTCTCCCTAAGTCAGATCTTGTTTTTCTGCTTTCATGATAATGATACTTAACATTCACAAATGGACTATATCTACTGTAATACTTAATGATTACATGCCTACACTTGCTCTTAAGATGTACCTGCTCCTTGACATATCTTTGAGGTATGAGATAATCTCACAATCAAAGCCACACAAGGGCTTAGAAATCATACCTGAAGTGGACAAGGCAGAACTTGTTTGAGGCTTTGTACACACTGTGCCTTCCAAAGACTTTGGCCTCATGAGCCTGGGCCCCCATGCCCTTTTCAGATTATTGATCTCCAATCCCCTTTCCCTGGGAGGCAGACTGAGCTCAACACAATGTTTGTATTGAACAGCTAATGGTGGCAACCCAGTGGCTGAGCACCTCTCTAATACAGAGAGGAGCAACAGCAGATCCCAGAGCTCCTCTTCCAGTCTTCAGGCAATTTCTGGGGTACCCTAGTTGCACGCAGCTGCCAGCTGAGTTAATTAGTTTTCTAGGGTGACCCTCAGCTATGGCCTGCCTCCCATTCAGTTCTACAGCACTCCACCAGGCAGGCTGACCTGCCTCTCCCCTACTATCCAAGGCTGCAAAACCCTTTAGCTGCCACTGCCTGAGTATTAGGGCTTTACAATTGAAATTGAGAAGCAACCCCATGTACAATTTGCCATGCAAACTTGGCCGGCATCCCTGTTTTAATGAACAGGGGCTGAAGCATAGCCTCCAGTCTTCAGATAACTATGTACCCATAGACCCTCTGAGCATCTAGGCTTTTAATGCAAGTGAATCCAAGGGCACAGGATTTTATTGTGGTAACTATCTTACTTTCTCCTTGTAGATGCTTAAAAATATCATCTGAATTGAATTGTGAGCAAATACAAACAGCTATAATACTTGGCTACCTCTTCCCTCAGGCCTTCTCTGAAGTTACTATTCCCCATAATGCCTCCTCTGGTGTCTAAAAACCAGAATGAAAAGCGGGAGGCTTAATCATTGCCTAAATGCATAGTAGCAGTCACAGCAAGGACTATTTGGCCCAATGAACTTGCCATTCACTCCCTTTGAAATGTCACTAAACTTGTGCTGAGAATCCTGTTTCTATTTTTAATAAATGCAGCTTGTGAGTGGGAGGCAGAAGAACCAGATACAAATAAGAAAAAGAACATACGGGGCATCATGTTATGCTGGTAACAGAAGAACAAAAACAGTTGGATTGAGAGGTTGTCTTGGCTTAACTCCTGACTCTCAAACACCACTGTTTGCATAGTTTGTCCACCCTGCTGTGGGCAGTCTTTACCCTCCCACCCACACCAGTTCTAGGTGTTATTTTTCCTCCTAAATTTGAAAATGAAGCTCTTTTGATCAGAAATGCACAAGACACCACTCATTACCTATGAACTCTCTCAGATGGTAGCACAAACATATTCTAAATGTTGCAGCTGGGTCCTTCATTACAATCACACTGAATCCTACATCTAAATTTGGTGGACCCAGTTCAGCTTTGGACAGACATGCACTTTTCGCTAGTAGTTATTCACTCAGCACAGGTTGGGTAAGGCATAGATAATACAGTGGGTGCAATTGCACCCCCCTGATTTGCTCTGTCTGACGCTAGTCACATCACTGAATCT
Source organism: Aviceda cuculoides (assembly GCA_035590195.1). Classification (NCBI taxonomy): domain Eukaryota; kingdom Metazoa; phylum Chordata; class Aves; order Accipitriformes; family Accipitridae; genus Aviceda; species Aviceda cuculoides. Next base: position 1,352,537 of record JAVJGG010000029.1, read on the forward strand.
GCACCCACATCTGTCCAACATAGTCCAGGGCACTGGTGAGATCCCACAGCTACCAAGCCAGCTCCAGCGCTGGAGTTAATGGCATTAACAAGCCATTATAACCAGATTCCTAAGCAAAGACCTAGAGACACTGGCCCAGGCACATACCCATAATATAGCTTGCTTGCTGCCAGCACCCAAAACATTACAACTGCACTGTTCAGCATTAGGCCTTGTGATAGATATACTAAGTTCCTGGAGCAAGCTGATGGCTGTTGAAGTGATATTATTTGCAGTGATTTGCATCACTGATAAATTCCACATCTGGATAACCAAAACAGTGAAACAAAACAGATCTTTTAAGATTATTGCTGGTTTTGTTGCATATTTTCTTTTATTTCAGTACTACAATTAAATTAAACCCAGTATAGCTGCATACTTGTCTCAGTTGCATAAGCAGATATAGTGACTCTGGTGAAAGAAAAGAAGGTGCCTACCAATGCATGAACACACATACATGCATACACACAACCTTGGTAGAGTGCTAAATTACTCGACTATGACTAACAGTAATGGATCAGTCACATAAATAATAGCTAAGGATACAACTCTGTCAGCTATCGGGAGATGTGGTTCCTGTCCTTTTGATTAGGATGTGTCAGAATGGAATAGAATAGAATAGAATAGAATAGAATAGAATAGAATAGAATAGAATAGAATAGAATAGAACAGTTCAGTTGGAAGGGTCCTACAATGATCATCTATTCCAACTGCCTGACCACTCCAGGGCTAACCAAGTTAAAGCCTGCTGTTAAGGGCATTATCCAAATGCCTCTTAAACACTGACAGGGCTGGGGCATCGACCACCTCTCGAGGAAGCCTGTTCTAGTGTTTGACCACCCTCTCGGTAAAGATATGCTGCCTAATGTCCAGTCTGAACCTCCTCTGGTGCAGCTTTGAACCATTCCCATGTGTCCTGTCGACTGGATCCCAGGAAGAAGAGATCAGCACCTCCCTCTTCACTTTCCCTCCTCAAGAAGCCGCAGAGAGCAATGAGGTCACCCCTCAGCCTCCTCTTCTCCAAACCAGACAAGCCCAAAGTCCTCAGCTGCTCCTCACAGGACATGCCTTCCAACCCTTGCACCAGCTTTGTTGCCCTCCTCTGGACACATTCAAGGACCTTCACATCCTTTTTAAATTGTGGGACCCAGAACTGCACACAATATTCAAGGTGAGGCCGTACCAACGCTGAATACAGCAGGATAATCACCTCTTTTGACTGGCTGGTTATGCTGTGTTTGATGCACCCCAGGATGGAGTTTGCCCTCGTGGCTGCCAGGGCACACTGCTGACACACATTGAGCCTGCTGCTGACCAGCCTCCTCAGAACCCTTTCTGCGGGGCTGCTCTCCAGACACACCTCTCCCAATCTGTATGTCTGTCCAGCATTACTCCATCCCAGGTGTGGAATCCAGCATTTGTTCTTGTTAAATTTCATGACAGCACTAAAAGACCCCAGACCCACACCAGGAACTCCTAGCTTCTTCCACATATTCCCTAGAAACTCACAAGCATATGGCTTCTTTATGCCGTAACCATTGATCTGGGGTCAAGGATGCCTCACGTGCAATTGGCAAGCTGGAAGAAATGGAGACATGCCTGGGCTCTTCAAGGGGCAGTGCTGCAGGCAGCTCAATCCAGTTCTGCAGAGATGAGTGTTAAATCTTCCCACAGCATGTTCTGCTCCCTGACACCCCCAGCCCCCAGATATCCTAACCAAGCTCAGCCTGCCAGACAGCCATCCTCATCCTCCTCACATCTGCCCACTCAGACACTGTCCCAGGAACCTCTCTTGGGCGGGGCGGGGGGGAGAATTGTCAGTTTGGCAACACAACCTGAACTATTTCTGACCTTACTCCTTCTTTTCCTTGCTTCCTCTTTGCCTTTGCCTTCCTGATGAAAGGCAGCTGATATTACAGAAATTAGCATGCATGGTTTTACTTGCTGTCCAAAAGAGCTTAATTAACAAGAGACAGATGATTTCTGCATTGTCCAGAGGCCAAAACTATTCTGATTTGGAATCCAGCAAGTCTGAGGCCTCCAGGGTTTGCCAGAAGTGGTGAATGGCAAAATTAGCCTTCCCCCAAAACTCCTTTGCAGGCAGCAGTTCTGTAGATAACTGGTCAGGGCACCGGTTTTCCTGGTTTAGATTTGGGGTTCTTTTTTTTCCTGCACTACAAAGGAAGTAAATAAACCTCTACGAAAGAGAACTGAACATCTTCAGTGGCCCTGGAAACATTTCCCTAGGATTTTACCTGTGGAAAGCTATCCTGTATGGTGCAGTTATAGCTAAAACAGAGAAAGGAGGGATTCTTCCTGGTGATAGACATAAAGGGCAAAAATGCATCTTGCCGTCTCCTAAAGAGACACAGAGGAAATGTTCAGCCGGACAGGGCAGTACACTTTTAAATAGATAGCCTGTTTGCTACATGTTGCACACTGCACTTAACTGAAAAAAGCAGGTTTCCCCTTTCTTGTGATCAGTAAAATACTAGAATTTCATGGGACTTAACTTGTTCTCAGTAGGGCTTAAAAACCACACAGGCAATAATCAAAGGTGAAATTTAATAGCAATGGTGTCATCCAGATCAGAAATTATTCATCACTAGTCCCAACTGTAGTGAAATGAAGAGATGGCATCATGCATTCATGGCATGTCAAAGCACCATCCAACTCTTCATGCACATCCATAAAGCCTGAGATTAATCTACTATTTGCCTTTAAATGGAACTTTAAATTATTTTTACCAGATAAAGAAAGGCCATTCTGAAACTGTGGTATCTAGTCAAGACAACGATCTTTTACAGAAGCTACAAGTGTACATGCTGGGCACACTGGATATGTTTCTGTGTATAACATAGGAGGATCTTAGCCTAGAGATCCTTGGGTTCTGGCACTGCACAGACAAGTAACGAGTTCCTTCTAAACCAAGCAGTATATTTTCTTCTTTGTTTATTTCCACATTCATTGCAGCATTTGCCTTAGGCTTATATAATAAGATTATAACTAGAAATGTATTGCAGCAAAGACCTCAAAAACTCTCTCTCAGCCCACCCCAAAACTGAGACAGCTTCATCAAACATCAGGACTCTCAGTGCACAGAACACCAGGAGCAAAGAGCAATCAATCAAATATGCAAGAGCATAAGCAATACAGTGATTACCATAATTTAATCTATGAAGACAAATGAAAACCATCTTTCTGTACTAGTCATGCAACAATTTGTGTTTGATTATTAGAATTGATGCAACCAAAGAGGAAAACACATTTTTATGTCCTGACACCTCCACCTTCTGGAAGATCTTAATTTCTCCCAGGCCTGATGAATTCTAAAGTCAAGTATTTGTTACATTTTCTTTCGATTGCATCTTGTGATTTCTTACCTCTTAAAGACATGGGAAGCATTAAGCGGTTTGATTTGAATAAGCTTGCTAGTATAAACAATCATGAAAAAATAGATACTGCTACTTACAGCAACATCTGCTTGCATCCAGCTTTTATTCTTATATATCCCTGGACTTTTCTTAAGGCAGAAAGAATAACTGTCTAAGAAATCAGGTCTCTTTCTCTATTAAACTGTATCAGGATGATGTTTTTTTCACAGTAGCATAAACTCACTCCAAAGGAAGAAGTTACACCTCACTACTAATATCTAGCTAGTATCTCTGCTGAATACTGAAAATAAGACACAAAGAAAAAAAAAATGTGGTTTCTAAACTTTTTCATCGATCTTTCTTGAAGACCAGAGAGGCAATAGCAGCTGTGTTGAAAATGCTCCCACTTTGCTAACTCAGGTTAAAGTGACTAATTAACTCTTAAGGTGTGACTGAATTCAGTCTGCAATTGACAAGAAGTTTAGATACAGTAAAAAAAGATTCAGAAATAACAAAGATTTTAGCCAAAATGTATTTCTTTATTTTGCTGTATTTTCATTTTCATATTGACCATAAAGTTGATTTTTGGGGCTTAGCCAACATAAATCAATCATTCACTATGGAATCAAGTTCTACTGAGATGCAGGCAAATGCTCCAATTCTCCAGCTCGTGCTGTCTCTATGACTCTAATAACATCAATGAAGAGATCTGCAAGGGATGATGAATTAAGATGTGCATAGATCCCCGTGAGATTTTAGGTAGATTTTGCCACAATAAACATGAACATTACTTTTCTGCAGCTGCTTCATCCAGACCTATTCTTCAGATACAGTAAATGTGTCCACACAGAAAGTTAATGATGTCTAACTGTAAATTCAAGCTTGCTCTTTCTTAATAGAGAATTTACTGTGTAGACAAACCCCAGAATTAATTTCCATATTTTGGGTAATTATAAGAATTTTAATTCCTTTAATAAGGAAACATGGAGACAAAATCTACACAGTGAGCAATAAATTACATGCTGATATAAGGGAAAAACATAGCAAGCAGTGACTTATCAACATATTTATTAAAATCGTAAAGGTTCTGGTTGTTACTCCTTCTTCCACTGGAACAAGCAAAACCAAAATTGTTAAAGATGAAAAAAAAGTCTAATATACTAGATCACACACAGAACACAAGCATTTCACCCATTAGGAAAACTTCCGTTTGGAAGGACAGAAAGGGGTAAAAGTTATATGTAGTAACAATGTCTGCATATGCATACACAAATACATGCTCAGCAATGCTGAACACAACAATTAGCACCTGCAAATCACGTCTGTATCCCAAATTGTTCTACTCACATACAAAATTGCCACAAACACCCTGTATCTATTTCCTCTGTACATGTGTTCTTTTGCTGTATCAAGTTTATTTATTTATTTATTTGCTGGAAAAAAATGTATCGCTATTTCAGTTTTGCGAAAGCAGCTTCAATAGTGCAAACAGTAATCGTTAGTTGAGCTAGGCAGGTGGTAGTCTGTTCTCTAGTTTCAGCTAGATGAAATCTCCCCATTGTTTATTGTTATTTAAAATTTCTGTTAACTATGCTGTTAAATATGTGAAAAATAAATTCCAAGAATTTTATTCAACCCTTTCCTTTTTTTTTCCAGAGAGCATTATTAATGCATGTTCCATGACAGCCCTATCCTATAGATGCTAGTAATGTTTTCCACATGAGTAATCCCAGTGAAACCATTACAATGACATACCTGAGGAAGTACTTTCAAGTCTAAGTCCTAACTTCTTCCTTCCCCAGTTCAGATAATCCCAAATGAACAGATACCTTCTATTTTCAGGTCACATTAATATTGAGACCTGAATGCTCCAAAAGTAGTCTTTATTTTCTTTTTTTTTCCCCCCTAACTGTAGTCCCGTCTCCCTCAGAAGCAGAAGTATCAGGTGTTCAAACCACAGATATCAACATTGAGCCATGAGATCTCTTTCATTTCACATTCCTGTATTAATTCCAGTCTAGAAACAAAATTAATAGCATCATCTGGTATATTAGTTTTGCCTTGCTGCAGTACGACACAAGACCGCAGAACCCACACCAAAGCTTCAGTGAAAAAAAGCTTACCCTAATTTTAATTTGGGATAAACACTAGGTTAAGCTCCTTTCACTCTATGCTCATTCATACTACCATCTTTAATTAATTATTAGCCACAAGATCAATTATCTGGATTGATATTACAAGGAATTTCAAACAAACACACCTCCCGAGGCAAGTAGCATAAGGCACAGACAGGAGCAAAGGCCAGTGTGATATTAAAGGATACTGAATGGGCAGGCATAGGTCATGAAATTGAGTTCATATACTTTATGAGGGATACCGTTCAGCCTGCAGCCTGCTTTTCATTTAATCTCAGAATTTCAGAACTTTTGGTACAGCTACAGCATTTATTTGTTTATTGTTTCTGGCAAGAGAGAGAATCACTAAGATTAAAGAAGACGAACAAAATATCAAAGAACAAATCGCTGAAGGGCGCAACATGAAGCACTTACTGTATAAAGAAAGAAGCTGAGATTTGAGCTTATCAAACCAATATCACAGACACTTTGCACAGGCACAGATTTCCCAAGGAGGTCAAAGGGCTTGCAACTCTAACATTGATGAGGGAGCATGTTTCATGTCTCATGATGGGCTGCGGGAGAGAAAGAAAAGGGCAGACACAGACCCTGAACTGCTTCTGTTTCCCCCATCCACCACCACAACAGGAGCTATTTTCTACTACTACGCAAGGACCTTATTTTCTTTCACACCCCTATGCTTTCTGTTGAATAAGCAGCTTGCTACTACCACCACACACATATTTAGAGAGACTGGGAAATGGGCATCTTCAATTTTTAATACTGTTCAGGTTCCCAATGGTTTTTTCTTCATTTTTTTCCTTAAAACTGCACAGGCAGCATTATTAGATTTGGGGGTCAAAGTATTTTTCAGAAGAACATCAAATACCACACAGGATTTATATGGAGTTTTAGTAGCAACAGCAGAAAGAAATTAAGAAGCCAGCCTTTGTCCAGACCAGCAAGCAGCCTCTGCCCTTGCAGCTGGCAGCAACCGAGTGCAGCTTCTCTCCAGCATTCATCAGGGAACTCCAGACAACGTGCTCAGTTCCTGCAGCCTGCCATGGTTCCCAGGGGACTGCTGCCACAGCTGAGGACTGCTGATGCATTGCCCATCTCAGCCTTCTCCCACACAGAGTGGGGCCCCAGAGACTCCCTTTATGAAGCTGTTAGCAAGGGGATATATGCAGCCGGCATGCCCTGTGGCAGGGAAACCCTGGCTGCTCCCTGCTCAGCCTGCAGTCACGGTAGCTTTGCACCACTACTTCTGCACGTCTCCCATTTTCCTTGGGAATCCAAGTGTAAGTTTTCTATAGCATGTCCTGGATGTCAGGTTTTTCCCTCATTCCCAGCATGTCCAGAAATAACAAAGCCCTGCAAGATTGCCACTCAAATGCATTTTAGAATACATATCAGTAAGAGACGTGCTCTGAAAAAACACCTAATAACAAGTTTCCACAAAACCCAACTCGTTTCCAGACATATACTGATATCAGGCACTAGGGGCAACACTATACAAGTCTGCTGCAACATGCTTCCCCTGGGTGCAGGTGCCAGCACAGGGACCCCTTCTCAAGTGAGGATCAGTTCAAAATCCAACAGGAGCTTCAGAGGTACCACAAATTGTCATCAGTGAAGCCAAAGAGCTTGGTCACCAGGCCATGTAGCCACAGATAAGCTTCTCCAGCTCCCAAAGAAGCCTGAGGGTCCGGCACAATGCTCTTCTCTGAGATATAGAGAGGAAAGTCTGCCAAGCCCCATGAGATCCCAAGTGTCCCCGTCACTTTTGAACAACCATATTTTGGCTCCAAGGTAATTTAGATGCCTTTAAAACTGTCACTCTAATTTCATATAAATGATCGATTATCCACAGTTGCATATTAACACCTGTATTAAAAAAAAAACTTTTAAAGTGTCACTAGATATTTTTAATGTGTCCTCGACACTTAAGGAAAAAGCTGTACTGAGTACACTTTCTATTTAGGTATTTTCTGCTATGGTTAACATCAGAAGGTTGGCACATTTTTGGTGAATTTTATCCAAAGGATTACCTCACAGTAAGAGTCCTTCTGTGAAAGAGCTCAAATTGTGGGTGTGAATGAAAATGAAGGCTATAAGCCACCACTCATAATCTGTTATACAACATTTTCTTGACTCTAATTTATCTTATTTGCAAAGTCACTATGTTTGGTGTCTTATACAGCCTACACTCAGTTCCTCAGGCTCAGTTCAGAACATCCACTACACATAGCAATTAGTGTCATTTTATTATTGTGATTACGAATGGCACGAAATCTAGTTTGCAGCAGGAAGCAAAGTAATTTCAGGGAGAAAGCACAGGGATGGGAGACAGGAAGCATCAGTTTACTAGTATTTTTAAAGCTAGCCAGAGTTGCTGTTTTCTGCAGTAGCAGCATATGCAAACCCTCTAGTGCCTGCTCTTTTTGCTAAAACACAACTTTTGAAGATATTAAAGACAGCATTAGAAGCATTAGAAGACAGCATTAAAAAAGGCTCCAAAGTAAATCCCATCACTTTCCTACAGAGAAGGCCAAATATTTTTGCATATGGCAACTTCAAGGGTAGGTTTTAGCTGTTATATACTCATTCAACTACCATTGAGTCCTAAGAACTGCAGGTGTCCCTGGGCAGAATCTGTCCATAAGGCTTCCCTCTGTATTTTCCCTCACAGATGATGCTGAGCAGCAGAGTGGGAAGTTAATTACTGCAATCTGTTGATAATTTATTTTAAGGAACAGTTACATCATGATTCAAGATCTTTACTTATGTCACAATTGTGATTACATAAATTGCAGTTTGCTACACTTGTAAAAAAATACTTCATAGCCTTAGTTTATATGATTTTATTTGTGGTTCTAAACAAAACCAACAAAAAGTAGAAATAGCTTTCCCCTCAGCTTTCTCTTATATCAGTATTAACTGGGGACAATTCAAATTAAAAACATTTTTTATCTAGTAACCTTACTTGTTCCCAAAGTGTCTGACTGTTTAAATGTTTTTAACATATTTATTCCTGAAATGTTTCTATAGGAAATGTCTCTAACCACCCTTATTAGAGATGTAAGATTTCTGCACATGGTGACAACAGGCATTCCTAGGTGATGTTGTGGACTAGGTTGCAGACAACTATGAGTCACAGCATCCAGTATTTAGTTTGGAAATGGAAAGAGGCTGTTAATAACTAAAGGAGCTCTCTCCCTCTTGCTCTCTCCAGCTGCTCAATATGTTGCTGAGCAGTACCAGATCTTTGATACCATGTTCTCTTGGCTGGTTTGGACTGAGAAGGATTTAGGTATCATCTTTTTAGTTCCTACTTTCTTTGTACGTGTTTTTGACACAACCAATGTACTTATGACCCAGTGGATTACAAGTATTTTGCAGATCACATTCCAAAATCCTGAAACTGGGAGAGTAGAGAGGCATGAAGGCCAAGTGATGCGGGAGCTGCAAAGGCAACATGGCCATACAAGATAACAGACATTCAGCTTCACAGAAGTTGTTCGAAGCCTGGACAGCCACACCTGGGTAAAACACCAAATGCATAGGTCCGTATCGCAGGGACATGATGCCTGCCTCATCTCCTTTTCTTAGGATCTGATCTGTTCATCCTCATTGTCTCTCCCATTTCTCTTCACTCCCCAATCTTATCTGCTTTTGCTTTCTCTATTATGTGCAGTTTCAATGCCAAATTGGCTCCCTAGCTTAAAGAATATGTCCCTTTTCTCCCCACATTCTTCACATTTCTTTCTGTGTTCTCCTTTTCCTCCTGGGGATTTTCACTTCTTCAATCCCATCTTTTTCAGTTTCTCTGAGCCTAGCCAACCTCCAGCAAAATCAGGCCAAGTTGTTCTATGCAAATGACCTCCAGCACAGGAATATTTGCTGTATAAGCATCTATAAGCATGACCTGGTGATGCAAAAACTGACCTCAGAAAAGCTTGTGAGATCCTTGAGCAGTCTTCACTAACTGACACCGGTGTTAGGGCAACTTCCAGGGCCCACAAAAGTCGATCAGAAATGACACACCTTTGCACAGATAGGAGTCCTGGACTGCCAGCTTTATTCTCAGGCATCTGTTCAATACTGCTTCTGTTTCTGCAACTCTCCCAAGCCAACACAAGCATGGGGTGAGGGCAGTGCCTGTCCTTTTCAAAGTCTTATTAACAAAAATGATGACCATCAGCTCAGAAGTTATGCTTTAGAGCATGATACATACAATCAACAGTGCTGTCATTATGCCAAAGCTTGATCTTTTTTTCCTCTGACTCACAAAATAAAATCTCCCTATAAACATAAAATGTAATCTTATAAAATAATCCTTTCAGCAGAGCCCTGAGACAGAGCAACCTCTTGTAGAGCTAAACCTACCAAAGAACGAATGGCTTTCAGTGCCTGCCAGAGCTCCATTCCTCTATACAGCATTTTCGCTCTTCCTTTAGCTAAGCCCAGCTTTGTAATATCAGATTCTGCCAAGACAGGGAAAGCATGTCAGAGTGCAAGTCCTTTGGTTAATGTTACCCCTTGGGTAAAAACACTGGCATGGAAAAAGTTACATCAAGAAAAGAAAATCCACCTCAGACCATGTTTCTGTTGAAGTGGTATAGCTAATACTGACAGAAATGTGCACACAGACATTCTCCCTATGCAAAGGCATTTTGTTGACACAGATCTGATGACATTAAGCAGAGACAGGTTTGTAGCATAAGTAATGGCTTTACATTGGCAGAGTGACACTCAGAAAACCATAATCCTACTTGGGTCATATGTACTAGGCTATACAACACACAGAAAAAACCGTATTTTTACTGCAAAAGTTTTACTATCTAAGGCCTCAGTCCCACAGTCTAATTTATTCACGCACACTAAAAATTCCCTTTAGTGAAGAACATGGGAGTTTTCTTTGCTAACAGAGTGAACCAGTCCCAGATAATGCAGCAAAAGCACATACTATTAAGGGTAGCAAATTTTTGTGCTCACACCTGGGATTTCATTTTTTGAGGACCTTGCCTTGCATGGAAACAGAGCTATCAGACATAGCCACCGTTTGTTGAGCAACAGACTGTTTATGGTACTTGAGAGTATCATGTCATTGCTGTAGAAAACTGTAAGGTGGTCTCTCCAAGCAGTTAACAGTGCTTTTGTGAACAAAATGCTGGAGACAACACAGCATCTCACTCCATCACACTGGAGATTTAGCAACCATAAGATGTCCTGGTTTCATCTGGGATAGAGTTAGTTGTCTTCATAGTAGCTGGTACAGTGCTATGTTTTGAGTTCAGTATGAGAAGAATATTGATAACATTGATGTTTTCAGTTGTTGCTAAGTAATGTTTAGTCTAAAATCAAGGATTTTTCAGCTTCTCAGGCCCAGCCAGCAAGAAAAGCTGGAGAGGCACAAGAAGTTGGCACAGGACACAGCCAGGGCAGCTGACCCAAACTGGCCAATTGGGTATTCCATACCATGGGACATCACATCTAGTATATAAACTGGGGGGAGTGGGGGCAGGGGTTATCGCCACTCAGGGACTAACTGGGTGTCAGTCACTGGGTGGTGAGCAATTGCACTGCACATCATTTGTACATTCCAACCTTTTTATTATTACTTTTGTCATTTTATTAGTGTTATTATCATTATTAGTTTCTTCTTTTTATATTCTATTACACTGTTCTTATCTCAACCCACAAGTTTTACTTCTTTTCCCAATTTTCTCCCCCATCCCACTGGGTGGGGGGGCAGTGAGTGAACGTCTGCATGGTGCTTTGTTGCTGGCTGGGGTTAAACCACAACATAACAGCAGCAAGATCAAACAGAGCATCCAATTTAATTCTCCCATTCTTTTTCCCTGTATCCCAGGTATACTGCAGCTCCTAAGACATCTGGGAGGTTGTGAATCAACGCAGATAATCTGGTCCTTCACATGTGTGGACACGTTCTCAGTAACAGAGTGGGGAATCAGTGCAAATGAATCCATTGATTCCTTTCACAATTCAGCCACAAACCAATTTATTGTAAGATTTATTTGATGTTGAGAGCAACAGTTGTAGCTTGAGCAGTGATATAATTAGGGATGCTTTAAGTGTTTTGGGGAAAATCAACGAGTAGTGTTTCTCTTAACAAAGAGTAAAAAGGCACCAATGGAGCAATAATGCTTTTATTGTCTGCATAGTTCCAGTGACCTAACTGTTTTAGCTGTAAATGGTCTTTAAGCTTTAGTAGTTTGTAATAAAAACAATCATTACTGCAATGGGCCGTGACATCACTAGAAACAGAGGAGTTCTTTCTCTCATTAAAACTAGCCACAGGCAAACATCTCATACACATGGTGCAGTATGGAATCTGTAACATTAAAGAGGCCAAAAAGTAAGGCAAAGTCAGTCTAATCATATTGTAAGGAGACGTGATATGTGCAAAAGTAACCTCTCTCCAAGCGACCCAGCACACACTGCCATCAGCAGGAAGTGACACCCTGGCAAAGAGTTACAAGGTAAAAGGAAACTAAACATTAATATGTATGTAGTGATTTATCCATGCGGGTACACTTTCACTTGTCCTGTCACTTAAGACTCTTGAAATAAGCATAACTTCAGAGATAACCTGCACTCTTGGAAATTATTATATGAAGATACTTCCACTGCAGTACAAAGGCACATGGCTGCTGATTCTCTCTCTTCACCCCCTTAGTTGTCCGGATCCCATATTTCCTCTGACCAGATCAGACTTGTTCAGAGCTCCATAGATGGGGACGCACAGAGGCACATTGACCATTACCCTGGTCACACAAGCACCCCTCAGTCACCTGTCCAAAGCCGGTGTGAGGTGAGTGGGATTCACCTCTCACGCTGTGCTCTTTCCCACCTTCCACATTGCAGATGGATCCCAGGTATCTTCTCATTTACTGGACTTGCAATCAATTAATTGTCTTTATGAAGCATTAGAAAACAGACCCAGACATCATGTTACCCTGGTAAAATTTTGCCTAGTGAAATAATGTGTTTCTACTCAGTCATTTCTGCACAGCCTTCATACAAACTGGAGGGGTCTAGGTAGCCCAGTGGCAGCAAACATTTCATTCAGCACCTCAGGTATTTTCAGCCAAATTTTACCATCAGCTTTATGCTCTTCTCTACTACATTTAGCTCTCTTTAAAGTTTAAAGATATGTTGGTCACAGCTAGTAAGAAATTGATTTTGTTAGCATTGTTTAAATTTGGTTTTCGATGTGGGACTTTTTCAGATCTTTTTGATGCCTGTGTATTTATTATATGCATGTAAAGATGGAAAAAGTTAATTAAATAATTAGCCTTTCTAAGTAATCACATAAGAATATTACAGAAAACATTGGGGGTTTTTCTGTGCAAGACAAGCTTTAATTATTATTTTTTTTTTAATAACAGGTAAGGCCTGACATTGCTAGATAGCTTAACAGCTCGCAGTTAGCTAAAGACTGTATTTTGGCTTGCCAGAAACATGATAAAAAGGAGGCAAGAGCTCTTTGAAAACAGTCTTACCTCTCTTTAAATCATGTTCTTATTCCCAAGCTTCATAGTGCACAAACATGTTTGTAAACTATATCCATCAGCAGTTTTATATCATACTCAATATACTTTGAGTGGTTAACATCACTATAGTAATGTAATGTTACATATTATCAGTGATATTAAACATGAACTCTGCAAACATTCTGGAAAGCAGCTTGACTGCCTTGTCATACAAGAATACTTGATGCAGACAGGCCCATTCCGTTGCTTACAACCATATGGCAAACCACTTTAGCATGAAGATGAAGCTTCTTTAAGTGAAGCTTGTAATTGTGTTTGCAGTTAAGTAAACCACTAAGTATTTAATTCTGTCTTACATTACAAAACCTTTTAGCTAGGCCTCTCCAAAAGCGTAAGTGGTTTATTTTTATATAGCCTTACTGAAAAAAAAAAAAAAAAAAAAAAATCCTTGGCATTAACAGCACATAGCAAAACAGTTTACATATATGAAACTCCAGAAAATTGAAAGACAGCCCATACATCAAAACAACCAGTATTTCTTTTCCTTTACTCTTCTGAACTCCCTAAATTCTCCCTGATTATACTCAGAAATGATACTTCCAGCAAAATAGATCAAAGGAAACACCTGGGACATTTTGACCTTGGTTTTATATGCATCTTTTCTCTTTGCTTTTCTAAACAACATTATCATTTTGTTTTCACGATAATCTAAAAAATAAAAAAAATCATTGGAAAAATAGCATTCTCCTATCAATGGTTTGAAAGCTCAATTCTTTTGTAGGAAGAACAAAAAAACAAGCGTAGGAGCTAAGTTTGAATAGCTTTTACCAGGCTGTGTGCCAGATTTAGAGCCAGTGAAACTGAGCTGCTTTTATAGACTCAGTCTCACTTAAAATGTACAAAGTCCATAAAAATAGAAAAACTACATCATATTCTGCTGCATCATTGTCTCACTGTTACCTGCATTTTCATATTCACATGTCTATGAAAAATGGCATATGGGATATGAAAACATACTCGTCTATTCACCACAAATCTTGTCAGGTTAAATACACACCTCTCTCTGACAGCCTTAGTGAACTGTGTCTTATAATTATTAATAGCAAGTAAAAAGAAATCTGACAGAACTAATTTTTGTCTTGATAACAACCTTCCAGTATGTATCTGTAATACAATAGTCCATCTGCTTATGCCTGGGAGAGTTTCACATTACTCTTGCCCATTTTCTGGTGTCCTTTGATTAACACTTGAAACACTGCAACTTCCTCATCAATCTCCATATAAGCCAAGGAGTTCCCGCAAGAAACATATGATTTAGAGAGAGCTTTTAAAACTCCTATGCAGAATAGTAATATCTGTGCTTATTTGCCAAACCAGCATGCTGAGCCCAGGTTGGCAGATTCCAGTCTCACTTGAAGATGAGTTAAGATTTAACAACCAAAGTGTCCAGCACCATGAATTATTGCTTGATGTAGTGGGAAATCCTGTCCAGAGCCACCACCACTTCCTCGCCACTGATATTCACATGCAGCACCCCATTCCTCAGAGCACCCCAAATGCTCCCTCGAGCTGGTGACAGTGCCCCTAGGGCTACAAGACATCCAGCCCCGATCAACTCCAGCCCCAGCCCAGGCTCGGTGTGGGGATGAGCTGCAAAGGGGAAGGAGCTGCCTGCAGTAGCAGTGCAGCAGCCAAGGTTTTCCTTTAGGGAGAACCTTAGCTATCTGCTTCATTTCTGTTTCGGCCCTGGCAGCAGCAAAAGAGGCTGAAGGCAATCAAATACCTTCTCATGAGGTGCATTGGCCTTAGCAGTAACATCATGTCATTAAAGATGTTATTGGACTTTTCCACACATATTTTTAATTTGCAGAATGCTTTAACAACTGGAAGCATAAAGTTAATATCCTGAAAAAAGCTACATGTACATAACTTGTGCAAGTGTATAATAACTTCACTATACTGCCATCCTTGCTTATGTGTTCTAGGGTTTTTTAATGAAACACATAGCTTAGTGGTGTTTGTTTGACTGACTTGCATTTCATTAATTTTTCAAAATATAATATTTTATCTGTGTTGTCTCATACAAACCATTCTGCAAAAGTTAAGCAGTGTTTTTAAAGACTATTATTCTGTGCACAATTTCATACTTTTATCAGAGATGATCACAAATTCATGTATTGTACCTGAAGATCTGGTTGAAAGGTGACAAAAAAAGAAAGTCTCATCTAACAAACTGTCACTTATTAGGTGAATAATTCAAATGGCTCAGACATAAGAACACCTGCATAGGTATCCACATTGGTTGAGTTTTATTCCTATAGATTTACATTTTGGGAAGAAGAAACTAGAACAGAGAACAGAGTTTACCCTCCCACTAAAACCAGTATTAACTGTAACATTGCTAACAGATTGAAATCTGAGCAGCATCTCAAATCTGACTGGTTTATTTATTCCCTTCCTGAAGCACTATGCAGAAGAATAAACTCTACCAGAACAGGCAAAATTAAGTACAGGGGAAAAAGGCAAACCTGTATGAAAAAATGCTAGGCTACGATACTCTCGGTTACATCTTATTAGTGTTTCTAATAAACCATTATTCATGCCTTCATCAGTACATCATATGTAATCTGACTTTCCTCCTGATGTGCTTCCTGCCACGTGCTCTCTTTCCCAGGACTGTGAATGACTCAGCTAATGTTCCAAAAAACACTAGTTTTGCACATAAAATCTATGTTCTTCTCTCCTCTGTCTGTATGTGTGACACAAGTTTTCAGTGACTAGCATTATCTGAACCGTCCAGACTACAACAAACACATACAATGTTTTTTCACCTATTTGTAATCAGGGCCCAGAGTCTCAAACCCAGCTCACATTGGAGTGGGGAGAATGGAGCACTACCTGGGCGCTGAGTGCCATGACCCAGGATTTGTTACCTTCTGATCTTTCACATCAAGAGGCTTTCCACAGTGAAATATAACTCAGCATAGTTCTTTGTCTACTATATCAACAACTTTGACTTTTGATATGTGTATGAATGATTTTGTCAAAGACTGTAATGCAGTTGCCCCTGGAAGCCAGACTTTTTTCTTCATGACTGAATTATGCTTTTGGATACTGTCGTGGTTTAACCCCAGCCAGCAACTAAGCACCACGCAGCCACTCACTCACTCCCCCCCCCGCCCCCAGTGGGATGGCGGAGGAAATCAGGAAAAAGAAGTAAAACTCATGGGTTGAGATAAGAACAGTTTAATAGAACAGAAAAGAAGAAACAAATAATGATAGCGATAACACTAATAAAATGACAACAGTAATAATGAAAGGATTGGAATGTACAAATGATGCGCAGTGCAATTGCTCAC
>JAVJGG010000029.1:1370185-1386721 GCA_035590195.1 Aviceda cuculoides
CCAGTTTGGGTCAGCTGCCCTGGCTGTGTCCTGTGCCAACTTCTTGTGCCCCTCCAGCTTTCTCACCGGCTGGGCTTTAGAAGCTGAAAAGTCCTTGATTTTAGACTAAACACTACTTAGTAACAACTGAAAACACCAGTGTTAACAACATTCTTCGCATACTGAACTCAAAACATAGCATGGTACCAGCTACTAGGAAGACAATTAACTCTATCCCAGCTGAAACTAGGACAGGAGGAAATAACACAGAAAGCGTCTTCCTTTTGATATGTTTGTCCTCTGTACTTGGATAATTATTTCTTTAGCTCCACATAATCTCTTAAAGTATAAGAAGCACTGGGCACATGCAAAAATCAGACTACACAAATCCAAAGCAAGAGCATTAGATTAAGATACAGACTTCTCAGGATTACAGACACCCTCTGGCTTAATCTCTGTGCCAAAAAGGATGATCTCTGAATTAGTGTGTCATTAAGATTGTAAGTAAGCCTGTAGCCCTAAGAAAAAGAACAGACACATTTGAACCATCCGCGTGCTTTCAGACCTTTCTATTCATCGAGGACTTTAGCCATGCAGAGCGTTATCCTAATAATATTGTATGTTTATTCTGCCACTAGCCAGTATTCCTATTTTTACACCATCAGAGAGAAAGCAAACAGATAAATGTTGCACACAGATCTCTGTGCTCAACATTTTTTTGCCACATTATGCTCTTTTATTTAAATGCAAAATGGACTATGAAATAATTCCATTTACCCATGTTCCCATTTTACAGACTCCTTCAAGAGCTGGTTCATTCAAATAAAAAATTCAAGTCTGATTCTCCCATAACTGTGTTATGTTTGAACTGTTTTCAAGAGGTTTTCTCCCTTTATGTGCTATGAATAATTCCAGTGTTCAGAGACTGCAGCTGTTCATGTTGCAGCTCATCTTTGAGTAGCTTTGACAAAATTTAGACAGTTATGCACATGTGTACACACATGCACAAACTCTTGACAAGCAGAGTGATAAAATACAGAAAATCTAATAATTGTAAAAATCTCTTCCCAGGAAAAAAAGCTTTGTCATGTTTGGCATTCTGAGTTAACAAATTTGGCATTTTAAACAAATAATCAGTCTGGAAGAAACAAAGAAACAAAAAAGTCTGAGCACTTAGAAGGTTGCTGGACTGATTTCTCCAAGACTTGCTGTCTATCAGCATCCTGTCCTATCCCTCCAAATCTAACTTGAACCAATGCTTCCCTCATTAGTAACAGAGGCCATGGAGAAATTCCATCTACATGGGCAAAGCAGCAAAACGGAAAAGGCAGAAGTAGGGGTGCTTTCTAAAGAAGGCTTCAGCAGTTTAGAGGCAATAGAGACAAGCCCCAGTCCCTAAGTCATGACTACATTTCTCCTTTTCAATCCTCTCTATGACCCTAATTTTTCCTTTTCCATTCTGTCCCTTATTCTTACACGGAAATGGCTTTTCACTCCTGTTACCATCCCAACTACCTTCCTGTCATCTGAACATAAATAATACAATCTTACAAGGATGTAATGCCTGACTAAATTAAATTTAAAATAACAAAGACTACAAACTCAGAAAGCTGAAATCATAAAACCTGTCCAAAAGCAAAGTTCAGTAATGGAATTCCCATTTAACTTTTATTCCCTCTTGTATTTGTTAAGAACTAAGCCTGGGTACAAAGTGATGCCTCATGAACATCTGACTGCAGAACAAGTTTTCCCCAGCTCACAATCGCTTAATGGTTCATATGGGCAAAATATTTGCAATTGTCTAATAAAAATATTAATCCATTGATGTTAATACTGTGCTATCATTGTAAAATGACCAGTTTGGGAGAAGCTGGAGTCTTTCACCAACTAATACTGGAAGCCTGAAGAACCATTTTTTCTTTGTGAGCTACAAGCTGAATCTACAATCTTGGCTTCTCTGTAATTAAGGAAGAAGCTAATAACTTGTAACTGATTGCTTGCTACCATGGATTCATTTGGACCTTTGTTAATACTTATTATTCAGAAACAGACTCCACTATTTGCATTTTTTACTGAAATTTATATTGATGGGGAATGTTGACCAATCACTCCCTTGCCATATGCAATGTTTTTGAAAAAGCATGCTAAAGAGTAAATGGAACAGAAATATTACAACCCTTTTCGTCCGCTGTTGCTCTTACTGAGTGACCTCATTGTCTTGCTCCAGACAAGAAACTTCTTTTAATAAAGTTTGTATGGTGTCCAGCACAAAATATATCAAAATCTGGTTGAAGCCTTTGGGTGCTCTAGCAGTGTCAATAGAAAACTAAAACAATCACCAGTAAAATGAGAAAATTATGTTCTGTGTGATTCAGTCTTTGAAAGGGAATGTGTACCCTGAACTTTCATAAAGCAGAAGTATTCAGTGTACAAATCAATCTCTAGCCAGAAGGGAAAGAAACAGTAACTCATCAGAGAATCCTCACAGTTTCTGAAATGGAGCTTCTTAAACACGGGTTGCTTTGCCTGCACAGGACATGCAAGTCATTTAAATGCCTCACTCTCATACCACCATCTGTCACTAGGTCAGTAAAGGAGTGTCCAGCTAAATTGCGCTAACAATTTCTGAATGATCCATAGCAGATGCATGTTTTACTTTGTGGAGGTGCTGAGGGCATAAATAATGGGCAAAACCCTGCTTCTTTTACTTTCATAAATAGCTCTATTTTGACACAATAGAGTTATTTAATTTCTATTACTGCTTTGGACTATGCAAATTGATTCTGTTCTGTGATTTTCCTTCTCCTACTATTTTATACAAGCTTACACATATTTACATTCTGCAAAATTTTTAAAAACACGTAAAGCATTATTCTCTGTAGATAACACACAAGATGAGAGGTTTGGTTTTGTTTTCATCTCTTAGCAGGCTACCGCTAGCTCATTTTCATAGGTCACTGCCTTTGAATTCTGTAAGTGTTCTGCACAGTGACTGCTTTACATGAGCTATTACAATAATACTTAGCAAAGAAACTAAGATCTGAGCTGTTAAAACAAGCAGCAAAATACACGGTGCCTTGAAAACAAAGCGTCTTAAAATATGCAGACCACAGAGGCCACTCACCCATCCGTTTTAAAAGCATGACAACAGGGACTAGGATTATTAAAGTATTCTGGTACGCAGTGTGATATTTAGTTGCACTTTTCTGACCCAGATATTTTCAGTGTGGTTCTTAATGGGGGAAGCTCATGGAAACAGCCAGAAGAGGTCCTCATTCATACAGCAATGTCTTGTTAATTTCTGTGCTTTTCCAAATTTAGATGCAGTTGTTCTGACAGACAGCTTCTCAGGAGTTCAGGAAAGGAAGGTGGAACAAAAGAGCATAACAGCATGTTTCCATATCAGGGGATATTTAGGAACTTTGAAAACTTCACTGACAGGTTGTGCTTGATAGGAAAAGACTGCAGGGATGAGTAAAATTGGCCCACTACAGGGAACTAGCTTAATTGCTCCTTGTTCTTGAACACTGAAGACTGCAGAGCCCTGAATATCTTTTGTCAAGAGAAGTTCCTTCTTGTCTCCTTGCCATATTCATGTGACAGTGTTAGCAAGAGGGACAGTGCACAAAGAGAAGACAGGAGATCCCACTCAGGAACAGCAAACACAAAGAAATGCACCTAGAAAAAAGTGATAGGCTTTGAAGTTGTTATTACTGCATGTGAAAGAGCATCAGATCACTGTAGATAGTTGGGGAGGTGATAAAAATCAAACTTGGTATTCAAACAAGCAAACAACATAAGGAAAGGAATTACTTGAAAAAATTAAAAAAAAATTATTTTGTCACTACACAAACCTAGGTGGTGCATATTTTGCATACTGAGTGCAATTCTAGTCATCCCATCTTGAAAAGGGTATAGTAGGCTTCCACAACACCAAGAAAAGGGTGATAAAAATTATCAGAGACATGGAGAAAATAGTTTATGTGAAGAGAGACTAAAATAATTTTCTCTAATTTAGAAAGCTACCGAGATTGACAAAATCTAAATATGAGGAATGGTGAGAAATTAATTCCTTATTTGTATCTCCTATATCTAGGGAACTATTTTCGTGCATTGGGTTTAAATTAAAAAAAAAAAAAATTAAGGGGAAAAAAAGGAAAAATCACTTATTCTTAATTTTTTTTTTTAAAACACAGTGTGTGTAAATCAGGTTTGGAATGTAACAGTGCCACAAGATGCCATTGAGACCAAATTTATAACAAGCTGGAACAGACTCATGGAAAATAAGTCCTTCAAGGCTGTTTGATAATGATAATTTAAAACCAGTTCAAGTAGTCCCTGGCAGCTATTTGCTGGAACCTGGAAGGAACACAGTATTCAGTCCTTATCTTCAACTCCTTGCCAAGCACCTTTACCGAAACGTCAGGATACTAGGCTAGAAAGGCCTTTGGTCTGACCCAGTGCAACAGTTTCTTGTCTATACAGAGCAACTCACTTCATATCTGTTGACAGAATAGCTAAACAGCTATAAACTTGGTAGGACCCCTCCGAACGGAGCATCTCTGTCAGGTCTCATTACCTACAAAACAGTAAATAAAAAGACAAAAAATAAACAGCACTTGAAGTACTGGGGCAAGTGGGGGAGAGGGAAACAACAATAAAACTGTAACTTTTTTTGAAGACATTTTAGGTACTGATTTTGTTCAGCAAGTTTGGAGCATTGCAACCTTCTGCCAAATAAAAAATCAGACAGCAAGAGGAAAAGAAATAGTGGCATTCTTCGGGGTTTTCTATGGATTTTTCAGCATCCAAACTTATTTCCACTAATGACTAGCTGATTACTCACACTGCTTCACATCGTAGCAAGAGAAAGAATTCCTTCTATTAGTATTTGAAAGGAAGAGTACTTATCCATTCACACTGCATCAGGAGGGGAGAGGTCTGATTTCAAGCTTACTTCACAACATTCCTGGTGTTAATTAAAAACATCTGAGCCCCCAAATAAAGATCCATCCTGCCAGACACTTGCATCTGTTTATAAACATAACTGCTAGAATATATTCATGTACTGCACAAGCATATATTGTCTGAATACATTGTATAGTTCAATAACAAAAGAAAAAATAGTAAAAAAAAAACTGAAAAGGGGGGGCAAAGATAAAAAACCCCTCACTTTTAGGTGCATGAATCCGACACATCATCAGCTGGGAAAGACAAAGCCTGCTAAGGGTACCCTGAGATTTGTAACTGCCCTGGATCTGGTGTATTTCTTAATAACTAAGTATAAAAAAGAATAATATTTTTCTGGTGATTATTTTCTCAGATCCATTTTAAAAAAATCCACTCTGCTTTTTTGCCTCTACTGAAAACATATTTGTCCAAAACTTACCTATTTCAGTTAGTTGGCTATCTATTTTTTCAATGGCTTACTGGATTTTTGTTTCAGTATATTTAGATAGCATCACTGAAATCAGGGCTTTTACTTGCTCTTTGGCTCATGTTGAGCTCCATTTTGAATTATCCCAAGGAATTTTTCTCATTATTGAAAAGAAATTCAAGATTGTCACCTTCTCCTTCTAGTTCTCTGCATAATTCTTCACAAGGCTCTGTCATTTCATACTCCTAACATGAAATGAGATAGCAGACTCAGAAAAGAATTTTCTCATGAGTTGCCTGCTACTCTCTTGCCAAAGTCCTATATGAAAATTGAGAGCAATTTCCTGCAGAGGTCCCCTGACAGGTGAGCTCATTTGAAATTTGAACTGTAATGATTTCTTTCTATCAGTCACTCAACTGCTTATTCATTTCTTTAAGTTGCTGCAAATCCTAACAAGTGTTCAAGCGAGGACGTAATGGGATTTTGTTCCTTATAAGGACACTAATGAGAACTACAAACATGTCCCTTCACATTGGTAGGAAGATTTGGCTATAACTGATACCTACCATTACTTTTCTGAAATTCTCTAAAGCCATTTTTGCAGATTTGGTACCAAGGAGAAAAAAAAAATAAAACCAAAACCAAACAAAAAAACCCCACCAACAATAAAACAAACAAACAATAAAATTGCTGTCTAATAATCTTCTGCAAAGATTTTAATAAAATTTATGAAGCAAGTTTAAAGCACAAAAGATCTAGGAAAAAACAATCTAACAGATGAAATCACTACCAGTTTCTTTAAAATAAATTCCTCTACAGTTAAGAAAACTCTAAAGCTTAAGAATATCTGAATAATAGGAATTAATTCCTGAAGGCATTTTGAGAATGGAATGATAGCATGAAGAGGGGAACAAGAAACTTGTGGCGATTTCATTCAAGTTGGCAAACTCACGCTGCACTTTATTTAAATGTTACAATTCATGTTGTACATTAGATAAATGAACAAAAGACCATGCTCTATGTGGTTCCCTACTGGCAGCTTGTTCTTGTGTTATTTTTGCTTTACAGTAGATCAGTATTTAGCTAACTGTTCACCCTGTAAGATTTGATAAAGAAAGAGATATATTGCATAGACACATTAGCTCATAACTTATATTTTAGTGACAGAGTATCTGAAACCAAGATTTTAGTTTAGCAAAAGCTAGAGACAAGACTCAGGTTTTAGCCATGCAGACAACTTTACCTGTGCAACACAAATCAGGTATCAGTGAGGCAAGGAAGATTTGCATTCTGAAAGAACAACTTAAAAAAATACTTACATACAAGGAAGAGTGCATAAGCATTTCGATAAAATAGCTTTATAGTTCAATTTACAATTAAAAAACAGGGGAAAAGGATCTGAACATCTCTTTTCAGAGTGTGATCTCTTCCCAAAAGCCTCTGGAATTGTACTTTTAAAAGGCAAAGATCGATTTAAACCTTGCTGTGTTGTATTCTTTGTGTACTTGTTCAAATAAAACAAAAAAGGATGGGAAATTCAAATAACTGCTGTAGAAAAGGTTTGCTTATTACCTGTAAGAGCTTTGAAATTTCATTTTGACAAGATAGTTGTTCTGCACAAACAAGCAGTGAGTTGTGAAAAGAAGGAAAGCAAGGAATGCAAAAGCTGCGTAATACTATTTCCCTGTAGTACTGGATGTTTTTGCATCAACTTAGATTTCATCACGTTTTCCTAAATCAACTGCTTACAATGAGAAACTGTGCTGGTCATATTAAGACAGGAATGCTGTGCACATTGATGTGTGCTCAGTTACTACAAGGGTGTTTCATCCATTGGAACAAATATGTCTCTTATTTGCATTCAGGAAGAGCAGCTGTTTCTCGTGCATATTGAGACTTACTTTTAACTCTGATAATACTACATTACAACTCTGCAAGTGTTTGTTTTATTTGTAATGCAAAAATAGCTACCAAACATATTTGAATTATGAGACACTACTTATACACTAGAAACTGTGCCTCTGTGTGGGTGGGTGTGTTATTTTAGCTAATATTATGCTCTTAGCTGGTGTTGGTATTAAAGTACTCATTACAATTCATTTAGGGTTCTTTAAGACATCCATTGATAAAAAAAGTGTGTCCTAGTGACTGCCATGAAAGCTTTGGTAGAACAGTTATGGTATAAAAGAGATGGTCAGTAATCCACAGTACTTTGGAAGGCCATGCTTACTCTTCCAAACCAAAGATAGCTACAGTTTTCATGTGGGACAGAAGCCACACTGGTGTCTAGAATCACACCATCGACACAAGAGATTTTTGAACAATAATAGTTTGTAGCATACTGATTTCTTTAACGTGGAGGTAGCATAGATTTAAGCCTTGACTAGTTCTGGGTGGTTTTTTTTCCAAGGGCTACTAAAATCAATGAGGATCAAAATTGGGAAGACATATGGTAGAGAAAAAAAATCCTTAAATGCTTAGCCATTTGTTAAAACTTTTAATCTGAGCTCTCAGGATCACAGATTATATTCATTCCCAAGAAAGGATCCTCTTCAAACTGTCCTCAGCAGCTATTAGTCTCATAGTTCTTAAATGCCACTGTTAATAGAGATTCCACAGCCTCCCTCAGCAAATCTATGCCTGTGCTTGGCTGTACTTTCTAACAGTATTTCCTGATGTCTAAGCTCAGTCTTCCCTATCGCAGTGAGAGTCCGTTACTTCTGACCTATTCCCTTCTGACCAGTAGACCAAGAAAACAGCCTATTACTTTGCTGTTTGCACAGCCTTCTCCATGCTTGAAGATGCTCCCCCCTATGTCTGCTGCTCTCCTTATTTGACAACTTCAGTTCATTTAACCATCCCAAATAAGAAAAATTTTCTAGGCCTCTGACCTCTCTCATTACTCCTGGATGGATTCTCTGCCACTTGTCCAGGCCTTGCCTGAAGTGCATCAGCCCAGCTTAAGTGACATAAAGTCTGAGTGAAAGCATTGCTAAAAGTTAAAGCATTTGAGCTACATATGACTCATTTTTATGCCCACCGGTATAACATCTATTATACTGTTATATAAGGTTTTGCAACACTATATGACATTGCAGGGATGACTGGAGTACAATGTCAGAAAACCAAAAACAATGAAAGCCCAAATAATTTAAATTGATATTGACATCCTGGAGACATGGACTGTGAAAAAAACAGGATGACATTTGATGGGAGGAAGTACAACATAGTGCACTTAAACAGGAATAATCAACAATATAAAACAGAAAACAAACTGGCTCAGTAGCAGCTCTGCACCATCTTCTAACACATGAAAGATTGCTGCACAGACAGAAAATGGTCTGTTGCTATCATCTGGATAAATCAAGAAGCAATAGGCTTAAAATGCAGCAAAGTCTTGGGTGAGACATGTGGGAAAAATTTTTAACAGCAAGGGTAGTGAATTGTTTGGGGAGATTATGGAGACTTCCTCACGAGAGATTTTTGGGAGCAGACAAACTTCTGTCAAAAATAAGCAAGGTAGCAGACACTAACCCAGTTTGGGGAAGGGGGCTGGATTAAACCAAGATCATTCCAGTCCCTTTTTTCCTAACCACATTGCAGATGTTGAAGATCTCCTGTTAATTACACGCCTGCCATTTAAAGTGCTTGTATCCTCCTCTCATTACATGCATAGTTAATATGACCATTCCATTGCTCAGACCACAGATGAAAATATTGCATGTACCCAGACCCAGGACCAACCTCTGGGGAACCCCATGAGATCAGTTCTTTCAATTTGATCATAAACTGCTGGTAACTACTGTGGCTGTGTTTTTCCCAACCAGCCACAAATGCTTTGTAGTAGATACCTCTAGGCTGTGTTTCATGGCTGTTTTGGAGACTGCCATCTGAGGCAATATCAAAAGCTTTATTAAAGACACATTATTTATAACTGCCTCTCTCTATTCCATGATGTCACAGGAAATAATTAGGCTAGTTTGGTATGATTTATTCTTTTCAAGAGATGCTTCCTGTTATTGATAAACAGGTCACTTATTTGTATTTCTCTGGGTTCAGAGGTTAAGTTGATCACTCTGAGATTCTCTAAATCCTCCTTCTCCCCTCTTGCTTCTTTGCTTCTCTCCTCTTTTCTCTTTAAAACCCATGATTATGGTTGTCCCTTCCTATCTTCTGGAACTTCATCCATCCTCTGTGCCATCTTGAAGCAGCAGAGACAGTCTCAGCTACCTTGTTAAGTATTCCAGAGTGAGTTTCATCAGGCCCTGCCAATTCACAAACATCTCTAACCTGTTTTTTTCTGATGCTAGTTAGAGCACTTACCCATCTGTCACCAATGTTCATTGTGTTAGCCATCTGGCCACATTTATCCTGGTTAGTGAAACTGAAGCAAAAAAGGCACTTAAAAACTCCAGTTTTCCCAATATCCAATCATATTTTTATCTTCTCATTGTGATTTGTTCAGTACTTCCTTTTCCTACCAATTCAATTTTAGAATGGTTTTTGTTATCTTTCTCTCTCATGTTTGTGTTGACACCAGCAAGCTCTTGTATTTTCTATTTGGTTCCTATGTGCCATAATAGGTTTGGGGTTTTTTTGGTGAGCAAAATAACCCAATCCTTCAGTGTTAAACAGTAACACAAATCAAATTAAGAAAAAAAAGGAATTTTTGAAAGCTAGATGATCCCAAAACAATGTTTTTAGTGAAACAAGTTAAATAAAAGAGAGCAGGTTAACAGAGATATTTTTCAGGTTTATTTGTTTGCTTTGCCAAAAAAAGTAGACAGGTAAACAACAAACAAGCAGAGAAATATCAGTCTTTCCAATGGAGCTTTTTTAAAATGAACAACAATTTTTTTGGACCATGAAACTGAGTTACAAGCTGCTCATTTACCTCCAGTGCTACTGGTAACTCTCAGTCCCAAAGCCCAGAGGTTACTAGTACAGAAATCAGTTTCTTTTTCACATGTACAGTCATTCAGGACAAAAAAGTTTGTATGCCAGTCCATAAAAACTTGTCTCATACAGCTATGTCAACTGCTGCATGCTTAGAGTCAAATCAAGGAGCATTTTCCGCACATTTATAATAACAATTAATATTCGGCTATTTTGGTCTGCAGAGACCTTATTCATTACCACAATGCTAACAACTAAACCTGACAAGATGTCACTGGAAGTAAGATTTTTCCAACACTGCATCTTTGACCATAGCCAGTTTGTCAGAAACTGGCATGAGGAAGAAGAGTAATACCTCAAAAAACAATGTAAGACAATTTACAGATAAGAGTTAAGTCCCTCAGCATTTGAAAGCAAAGTAGGCTCATATATAGACAGTAAGCAGACATGAAGGTCCCCTGCCCTTACTGTGGAAAGCTAAGCAGGCTAAAGAAACAATCAGAGGATTAGGAATGTTCCTAAAGTTTGCTGAGTTCATAAATTTATTGGAACCCAAAGCATATCCTATCTTCAATATTAAGTATTCACTGAAGCAAATTGTGTTCGTCTTTGCATCATGACTCCTGAAATCTTTGAATCATGACTGAATGCCTCTACAACATCTGGTTTTGTTTGGCCATGATCTACTGTTCTTGATACCACTCATACCCTGGACTGAAATCAATCGACCTTTAAAACTATAGGTTCAAAAGGCGTATTCCATTTTTTAAAAGTTTATAATTCAAATGCACTTTTGATGTGGGAACATACTCAAAGCAATGTGCCCTTATCAATGAAAGCATATTTAGCAACAAATGTAGAACAGTTTCTTCTCTAGTATTAATAAGATTTGATTCAGAGGAAATTAAGAGGCACATTCATGCCATCTTTCAGATCCAGTCACATCTTCCTTTCCAACGAATAACAGTGTACTTCCCTCACAGCTTCACAAGAATCCTCCTTTGGGTCCTGCTGCATCTACATCAGTTTGTCCTACAAAAGGGTAGCAGGGAAGACCCACATTTACTTCTCCAAGTGTCAGGACCCTGACCATAACACCCTGCCGCTCCAAACCCTTAGGTCAATACCAGCTCTGACATGGTGCATCTGGGTGGCCTTGTAGCAGGCTGCTGTGAAAAGAGCCCTGGGAAAGGTCCCTTGGGGCCTTCCTTATTATCACTCCCAACCTGCATTTAAGCTCAAGTCCTCACCTGTGGTCCCTGCCTGAGCTTCATTGCAGTCTGGCCGGGTACTGGCTGATCTGGACCACTGACTTGCCTCCGGACATGTTGCATTGCTAAACACCTACCTGGTGATTAGTGGACCTCTTGGGTGGGCCTGGTCACTACCTCCAGACCTGCTCTGCACTTCTAGGCTGGGTAGTGTGTGATGGCGCCACATCTCATGACCTCCCTGACTCCTTGCTGTCACCCTGTGCTGGTTTTGGCTGGGATAGAGTCAATTTTCTTCATAGTAGCTAGTATGGGGCTGTGTTTTGGATTTGTGCTGAAAACAGTGTTGATAAGTCAGGATGTTTTAGTCACTGCTGAGCAGTGCTTAGAGTCAAGGCCTTTTCTGCTTCTCACACCACACCATTCATGAGAAGGCTGAGGGTGCACAAGAAGTTGGGAGGTGACACAGCTGGGACAGCTGACCTCAACTGACCAAAGGGGTATTCCAGACCATATGATGTCAAGATCAGCATATAAAGCTGGGGGAAGAAGAAGGAAGAGGGAGACATTCGGAGTGATGGCGTTTGTCTTCCCATGTAACTGTTAGGCGTGATGGAGCCCTGCTTCCCTGGAGATGGCTGAACACCTGCCTGCTGATGGAGATGGCTGAACACCTGCCTGCTAATGGGAAGTGGTGAATGAATTCCTTGTTTTGCTTTGCTTGCGTGTGTTACCTACCTATTAAACTGTCTTCATCTCAACCCACGAGTTTTCTCACTTTTACCCTTCCGACTCTCTCCCCTATCCCGCCATGGGAAGAGTAAGTGAGCGGTTGCATGAGGATTAGTTGCCAGCTGGGGTTAAACCCCGACACACTTTCAGCTCCAAGCTCCCTCTCCTCATGGAGCAGCCTGCTCCCTGACATCAAGCAAAAAGAAATCCTGAAAGGGGATTTTCCATCTCATTTTGTAAGATTTTTTATGGCAAAATATGGGGATTATTAAAAGATCAGAATTTAAGCTGCATTTCTGGAACACCTTGACAAAATAGACAACACTCTAGGGCAACAAAACATGAGAAATACGCACACACCTCACAGAATAGCACTGTCTCTGTGTTTGGCCTATATTAACAGCAGCAAGAACAGCCAAGAAATTCACATACTTGGTAATTGCACCTTTACCTGCTGAGGCAACAGGCCTAGGAAATAGCTGAGGAACCTTGCTCCACAGAGAGATCAGGTTTGGGAAACTGGAGCATAGACACACATTTCCACCAGCCACACTTGATGGCGTCACACTTATGATACTGAGTTTGCTGAAAGACGTAGCTGTAGAAGGAATAGTAACCAAAGAGAAGACACTAATCTTCAAGCTGCTTTCAATGGCTGTTCTCTCTGCCTCTGGAAAGCTCTTCAGCTATTTCTCTTCTGTCATATATACCCACATATCTGGCCCTATATGCTTTGCTTTCTGTGCAAAAGGAAAAAAAATGCATCCTTTCCACAGCTACTCCCAGCTATTTCTAAGAGGCAGATCAGGTGGGGGTGATGGACAGACATTGTAATGTCCTTGTGCTGTTGCTCTTTTTTTCCCTGACTCGGTGCCCTCTCTGCACACACAGGAAAGAGAGGCAGAACAGGGCCAAACTTCTTGCCACCTTTTCTTGGGTTATGGGAGAACAAGAGGTTTTCCTCCCTTCCATAGTCACGCTGAAGTCAGAGGAAAGGGAAAGTCTCTACAAAGGGCTGTGATTTATTTTGCCACTCACTTGTTTTCTCTCTCTCTAGGCACCACTCTCAAAAGGCGGCCAAAGACTTTCCAGGGCTGACTTGTTTTTTTCTGAAGTAACGTTAGGTCTGTAAAATAGCAACTCAGCCCCCTCCTGTTACTTCACAAATAAGTATAGGAGCAGATAGCTAGCAAAATCACTTATGTAGAGGAAAAAAAGGGAAAGGAAATTGTAGATGTAACCAATAGTAAGATTATGTGCATGCTAGTACAGCAAAAAGGATGTACATCTCCAAGGCAAGGCTATTCACGCCTCCTCCCAGATTTGTGTCTAAAACATGAGACAACACAACAGATGTATGTTACATTGAATAAGTAACGTACACATTTAAATCATATTTCTTTGTGTGGTGCAGCAGGGAAATGTGTCCTTTCCTCACTGGTAATTAGAGAGTGTAGCAGATGGTGAGGCTTACTATACTTGGTAAGGTTCATTAAAAGAACCCAGGCCGCCAAATGGTTCTTCATTAGAACAAGCCTCTTAAGCTGTACCTAGTTTTTCCTAGGGTTTAGGAAACATTCTCTTGTATAGTAACATCATGTTAAAATTATTATTCTCATTCCTACTGAATGGTTTTCCTTCTGGCACCAGGAACATTATTCTAATTATAATACTCAGGAGCACCAAACTGTATGTATACACAGCCAGATACAATCTCTGTCACTACCTGAAAGAGCTTGTAAGTCAAGTAGAAGAAAGAATTATCATCATTGCACATATCAAAAACACAGGCATACAGAGGTTAGATCTTGTTAATATAGCAACGGAGAGCCATAGGCAAGCTGGGCCATAAACTCGGATCTCAACTTGCTTGAGACAAATAGAAGCAAATTTCTCAACCACTAGCCATTTAGCCTTTTCAGTTTCAGCTCAAGCCACTGTATTTTGATAAATCACCTCTCAAAAACTGCCATACCCTTCCTTTAGAAAATTCTCTTTTATTCTTTTTTTTTTTTTTTTTTTTTCCTTCAGCCAGACTGCTGAATGATGAGAGCTGGGTTTGTGCTTCATCATTTTCTCTCACAGGAGCAGGGAAGCACAATGCGTTTTATTTCATGTTATTAGCCGGGCTATCGCTGGGTTGCTTTGTGATTGCAGGTCTTTTCCTCTTGCCTCATGGTTTTCTGTCATAATGGAAAAAGCACGGTGGTGATGAAGGAAGCAACCAGCCATCAGGATGGGATGTAAAGGCAGTAAATTATGGTAGGGCAGGAGGATCTGTAAAGATCCCTTGCTCCCCTTTGCAGATATCTCTATTATTCTACTGGTCCTTGGAGGTGATATGAGAAGGGAGTAAAATTTTAAGTAGAAAGGACTGTCAGCGGTTGCAGCACATTATTGCACATGCATGCGTGAGTGAGAATACTCCTCTCTTCATAGCAATATTCAGTGCCATATATCATCCTGTCTTGCAAGGTCTTATGTACCTATGCAGGAGTACTGGAGTAGGCTGAACCTACTGCAAGGAATGAAGATTTCTGAGAACTGCTGTGGTGGTCCATATGCTGTCAAAGGGATGGCTTGGAGTAAGCTTTGTTTGAAAATGCATATTCCTGGCAAAAAAATCTGGAAAGTCTTAAAATTAGGGGTGTAATAATGAATGAAAGGGGATATTCACCTCCTTTGTATGTATGACATGTGAGTACATTGCACGGCTGGAACCAGAAGCAGGTAAAGTCCTTCTGTCAGTATTTGCTCTCATCACTCCACGGTTGGCAATGCTTTGTAATGACTACTGGGCTTGTATTCTGCATTCTAAAACAGAAGGGCAAAAATATAGATTGCGCAAACCTTCATAAGGCTACTGATTTATAAAAACTGCCTGAATATTGCCGATGTTCAGGATAGCACCTAAGCAAGTGGCTATTTTGAACTTGTCCATGACTGCTTTCCTGAACAGAGATGCTTCCCTGAAGCAGGGCAAGGCAGTGCAGAACTGGTCATGAAGAGCTATATGATGGTTTGTTCTTTGTATTTTTTTTAGCTTAAAATACTTTGTGTGGCTAAAACTTTTCTGAGTTTCCGGATTAAAACAGCCAGTGTGTATCTTTGCAGGACTTAGGCTACCTGAGTATATCACTGTTTTAAAAGCTAATTTTTGACAAGACCTTGTGGAATGGGAGTAATAGACTCAAAATTATTGTGTTGTGTAGCTGCAATTAAATAATAGTTCCTGGCCTGTGCTATTATCTGTCCAGAGGTGGGCATAGTGGGGGTCAGGGTGGAAGAGAAATCCTAACCAATAGTAGAGAAATACAAATATTCTGGTCCAGAGGAATGTGTCCATAAACAAATATTTCCTAATGGAGTTCATGAAACAATTGGTTCTGAATTGGTGAAGGGTAAAATTGAGCCTTTATGCTTAGTTTTCCCGGGAGTAATTGTCACAGCAGCTAAGAACTGAAATGAAGTATTGGTAACTACATGGTTTGTAAAACCCCTTGCTGGGATAAAACACCTATTGTTTGCATGGGAGTGTAATTATGCTGTATGTACCTGGATGTATTTGCCTGTAGCACCACCAGTAAGAGGTGATGCTCTGTTGACTTTTGGGAAGTTAGCAACCTTCAGGGGCAAAATACGGGATGGAAAAGTATGTAAAGAGAAAAGGCTCAGCACAGACTTTGGTGACAACCCATTGACTCAAAGCAAGAGAACAGAAGGTCGATCCCTTTGACAGCACTTAAAAAAATAATACTGAAGGACAATGCCAAAAAGTAGTACTGCTGTGCTGTATTTAATGTGACAATTAAAAGATAAGTTGTTTGAAGATTGAGCATCCAAGGAACATCAAATAAAGAAGAAAAGAATTGGTCCAGAACAGCAAAACATGATGAGCCATGATACAAAAGAAACAAAAGGCAGTTTTAAATGAGCACCAAAAGCAAGAACTGCCATTCCAAAAAAATATTATTGAAGCTGTTTGCTGGCAGCACAGCATACCGTTTTCCAGTATTGTGTAAGCTTTTAAAGAGCAATACAGTACTCCGGATCATAGGTTAAAGTAATTTTTTGTTGTATTCTCCGGTGCTAACCTCTTTTGTGATTGACTTTTGAAACTTCCTGCAAGTAGCTTCTCAAGTTAATCTTTTGCCCTCTGAATTGCTGAAATGGACACCCCAGCCAACCAAAATATTATTAAATTATTCCCTGAATTTTCCATTAATTCCCTAAAGCACACCAGAAGAAACTTTCATATTATCTCCTGTCCTGGTTTCAGCTGGGATAGAGTTAATTGTCTTTCTAGTAGCTGGTACAGTGCTGTGTTTTGAGTTCAGTATG
>JAVJGG010000029.1:1401009-1416335 GCA_035590195.1 Aviceda cuculoides
GCCTTTGAACAAATTAAACGGGAGATTGTTCATGCAGTAGCCCTTGGACCAGTCCGGGCAGGACAAGATGTTAAAAACGTACTCTATACTGCAGCTGGAGAGAATGGCCCTACCTGGATCCTCTGGCAGAAAGCACCTGGGGAGACCCGAGGCCAACCCCTGGGTTTTTGGAGTCGAGGATATCGAGGATCCGAGGCTCGGTATACTCCAACTGAAAAAGAGATATTGGCAGCATATGAAGGAGTTTGAGCTGCCTCAGAAGTGGCTGATACTGAAACACAGCTCCTCTTAGCACCCTGACTGCCAGTGCTGGGCTGGATGTTCAAAGGGAGGATCTCCTCTACACATCATGCAGCTGATGCCACATGGAGTAAGTGGATTGCACTGATCACACAAAGGGCTTGCATAGGAAACCCCAGCCGCCCAGGAATTTTAGAAGTGATCACGGACTGGCCAGATGGCAAAGATTTTGGAATGGAGGATGTGACAAGTGCTGAAGAGGCCCCACGTGGCTGGGGTTAAACCATGACAGAAACAAATCCCAGTGACTAAGAAAGACTCACTGACAAGTCCACAGAGGCCATGCCAACAGGCTAATTTTGGCCTGGTGCCCCCTGAGGGATCCTGCCCAGCTGAAAACATGCAGGTTCCCACAGACTGCTGGGGGAGGCACAGCCTGGCCAACACAGCCATCTCACATGGGATGAATCTGGGTCCCCATCACTGCTGGGGTTTAAAAAAAAACAGTGGGGCTGTCACCCATACTCCACTCCATTGCTGCCTCTGTTCACCACTGCAGTGGCTACAGATTTTTTGAGACAGTCATCTGAGCAATAAAAGGGGATGCTGAGTCTCTTCCAGGCCTTTTGCTGCCAGGTCCTGACCATCCTGACTATCTTTTCCTCTTAAAAGCACTGGTGGAGTTCCCATCTTTCCTCCCTCTCCCTCCCTCTCTCACGTACTATGTCACTCTGTAATGGCAATTCCCATAACATACCAGGGACCTAACTTTTGCATGTGAGAAAATATCTGGTCTTTCATTAGTTATAAATCCCCAAATCAGTTTATAAAACTATGCATAGAAGCGTTGGATTTCCATGACGGAGGGTCATTACAAGGTATTTTGTTAGTACCAGGATGGAAAAAAGAGATATGGAGAAAATCTATCATGAGAGCATATTGCTGGGTAGTAACAGTCATTTAAAATTGTAATTGTCCACTGGAAAGATAACTTTTTAACTTTTAAAAGTCCTTAATCAAAAGCATAGATTTCATATAATTTCTGAAGTGGATTGAAAACTGGCTGAATGGCCAGGCCCAGATGATAGTATCAGCGGCCAGTCTAGTTGGCGGCCAGTGACTAGCAGCATAATCCAGGGGTCAATAGCAGGTCCCATCCTGTTCAAAATCTTCATTAATGGTCTGGATGATGGGGCAGAGTGCACCCTCAGAAGATTTGCTTGTTACCAAGATTCGCTTGTTGCCAAGTTGAACATGAGCCAGCAATATGCCCTTGCAGCAAAGAAGGCTGATGGTATTCTCAGTTGCATTAGACAAAGTGTTGCCAGGAGATCAAGGGAGGTTATCCTTCCCCTCTACTCAGTGCTGGTGAGGCCACACCTGGAGAATTCTGTCCAGTTCTGGGCTCTTCAGTGTTAGAGAAACATGAACATACTGGAGAGAGTTCAACAAAGGGGCACAGGGATGATTGAGGGACTGGAGCACCTCTCCTCTTCCATGGGGAAAGGCTGACAGAGCTGAGACTCCTCAGCCTAGAGAAGAGAAGAGAAGAGAAGAGAAGAGAAGAGAAGAGAAGAGAAGAGAAGGCAAGGCTCAGGTGGATCTCATCAATGTATACAAATACCTGAAGGGACAGTGCAGAGAAGATGGAGACAGGCTCTTTCCAGTGGTGCCCAGTGACAGGACCAGAGGCAACGGGCACAAACTGAAACACAGGAGGTTCCCTCTGAAGATTAGGAAACACTTTTTCACTGTGAGGGTGACTGAGCACTGGCACAGGTTGCTTAGAGAGATTGTGGAGTTGCCATCCTTAAAGAAAAAAAATGTCTAGACGTGGTCCTGGACAACTGGCACTAGGTAGCCCTGCTTGAGCAGAGGGATTTGAAAAGATGATCTCCAGAGGTTCCTTCTAACTTCAACCATTCTGCAGTTCTTCTGTGAGAGATATTTCTAACAAAATCAAACATTTTTTCCAGATGCTGTGTTTTTACACAGCGAAAACATGTAACTGGCAGTTCAAATGTATTTCTTCATTGAAAAGTTTGTCTGTGGACAGAGTATGATTTAGTGAAAAAACGAATCCAAGGTGTAAAAAAACCCAATCATCCCAATAAATTATATTGAAGTGGGAGGTTGTTTTGGGAGTATGTGTCTTGGAAACTACAGCAGTCAATGGATGGTACCTATTTCCTGAAGAAACAAAGCAAGAGGTATTAAAAACAGTTACAGTATCAAGAAGACTTTGATTTGCACGTTTAAAAACGATAAAATTACTAAACAAAAATCAAACATGCCTCTTATAATGTCTATTAGCCCTTTGCACATCTCCAAAAATGCAAGATTTTGCTGGAAGACCAACCCTGCCCTTTGGTAGTGACTCATTACAATATGCTGCGAAGTTCTGCTGCAAGAATATGCTGCTATAGCATGACCTTTTTCCTATAAAATAATGCCAAGACTGAAATAATGTGCTTGTTTGAACTTCTAAATGAATCAAATACAAGCACATTTTCCTAATTCTGATATTATCTTACAAGAGAGAGATCATGTAACCAAGAACTTTACCACAATAGTGCTCTGTGGTATATTGTAATACAGCCTCATTATTAGAGGATCGGGAGTAGAAACTTGCATAGCAAATTCTGACATTTTAAAAAAAATCCAAATCAAATAGCTGAAATGTTCTGGAAAACAAATTCAACTGTTTCTACAAGATTATAGCTGACACCATGCACCCCCCCACCCCCCACCCCGAGTTGTTCCATCTAAGATTGTTTTCAGTTCTGTTCTTAAACATCATTAAATGGCACCAGCTCACCGCCACTCTGTGAAAACTTTAAGCCTGAAAGCCCTTTTTTCTGACACAATTTCTCTGGACTCTGGGCAGGTGCTTTGACTTATGCCATCTGAAACGAAAACTGCATCAGGACCAGTTCCTGGTTCCTGGAAACACAGCTTTTCCACTCCAGTGAGTTAGCAACCCAAATGCACAGCGGAAAAAACCACAACTTTGTTTGTTTAAAAAAGAAGTCAGACTATGAAAAATGTAATCTTTTAAATTTCCTCAGATATGTGGGATCCTGTACACTAGAAAAGATTTAAACTTAGTCAAAACTCTGTGCTTTTCAGAACTGTTAAAAGACAAAACTCCTAAACCTGATCTTTCCACCTTGCTTCCTGTGACCCATGGCTTCCCTTCTCTCCAGCAGCACTATTTTAAGAGCAAGGCTGTCTTCAGCAAGCCAAAGTCTAAACCATCATCTCATATTAGCAGCAACTTACCCCACCAGCATATCCATGGATTTAAATAGAACTTTGCATGAAGTAGGTCGTTATTTCTTTCATGTAGGAATATCAAAATACAGCTTACTGAAATTTTCTCAAGATTACTTTCATGTAAGATTTTAAAATGAGCCCAGCTAAGCACTGGCCTTCTGGGACTAAACTCCATCCGGAAATACTCCTGAAGTCAGTTTGTTGAACACAGTGCCTTACAGAAACAGATAACTTTTTTCTTTTTTAAATTACTTCATACACACGTTTTAACACACACATTCCCCAGCACAACACTATTTCATCTTTCTCCAGGTAGCAGAGTATAGGTTTTCACATTTTGTTCTTCTGGCATCTTCTTAAACAAGCCAGCTCAATAAGTAGTGTGTTACTGCTCTAAGCACTGAAATGAATGGGTTTGGGTAGGGAGGAGAAGGGTTGTTACAGTCAGTCTATTTTGTTTGATTTTTCTTCCTGCTGAGTGCACTCCGCACAATATTGGTTCTGTACACTTAAGAACAGCATGCTGGAGTACAAGAGGAATAAAATAACAAGCCTTTTGAAAAATTGGAGAATATTTCTAGCCTGAAGCAGAGGCCAGTGTCAGGCAGAGGAGGATTTCAATGTACATTTTGCACTTTTCAGTTGCTTGCCACATTTCCTCCTTCAGCTGGAAAATTCACTGCAGACACAGTGCATTTCTCTTCACCTAACATATTGCCCAGGAGTAGGACAGGACTCTAATCCACCCAGCTTTTGACCATCACCACCTCTCTCCTCTGAGCACTTGCTCTACACCAGAGGCAAAACATTGCTGGATACTTCCCAAAATCTAATTAGTTTAAAATGCACATTTATAATTTATTCCATTCAGTTTTCTTTATATTTGCACGAACATGAGGAGTGTTCAGGCAGCTACTACACATATATTAAAGAGCATATCATTGCAGTGACACTACAGCAAGGCTGAGTGCTACCAAACCATGGCTCTAGCAAATACGTGCAATATTTCCTTCATATTTGTGCTTAAATTAAAAGGTAGTAGACATAAGTAAGAGGTGAAAAAATAGCTCAGTTATCTGACCTTTAAAACCCTGTGCATGCTTTGCATGAAAACCATTCTGCTGCCCATTCGGAGATAGCTTTTTAGAGGTAATTATTCCACACACTCTGCCACATTATTCCTTCCTTAGGACTCTTCTAAACACAAGTATTGCTGTTCTTGATGCCAGCCCTAGGGCTTCAGAAGATGTTGTCTCTACAGAAATGAACTGTCGTCTGTGTGCTGGAGTGTGTGAGTAGAAGGCCCTTTAATTCCTAGGAGAAAATTTCATGGTGTTACTGGCATCAACAAATGGAAAAGCAGGGTACTTTTTGGTTGTCTTTTTTTCAGTCCTTATCAATGATATATGGCAACTAATGTAAAATGATCAACCAGTATTTCCTTTGAGAGAGCACTGACAAGTTATTGATTTGCTTCTACTTCCAATCTGCTTGTAGTTCTCCTAAGGAAGTAATGCATGAGAGAGTAAAGTGAATAAAAATAGCCAGAGGCAGGTTCTCCTCAGCAGCAGGACAAAGAGCAAGAGATGAGAAGCTTGAAAGCCCGAGAAGCCAGAGAAGAGAAGGGTGTCAGGTGGAGATACAGAGGGAAGGGCTGGTGGTGCCAGAACTTGCGCATCAGTGAGGAACATGGACAGAGGAGTGTGGTCAGCACAGGCAGTCAGCCAGGTGGGGCAGGGGGAAGAATCCAAACCTGAAGAAAGGGCAAACTGGAGCAATTATTACTTGATCAAATCACAACCCTGGGAAAGCTGAGACAAAGTGTTACAGCTAAATTCAGCTGGCGAAAGCGATGGAGCAATATGCTAGATGATCAGAGAAGATGGCATGGATGACAGATAGCAGGGAGAGGAAGAGATGACCAGAAGAGGGCTGTTTTTCTGTGGAAGCAGGAGGCAGAGAGAGATAGAAGAGCTTTAGGTTTGGATCATAATGGAGATTTTGAAATAATCCAGCAGTAGGTTAAATCTGACACATTATAGAAGTGTTCACCAAAGGGCACTTGCACAAGTTTGTTGATTTGTGAGTAGTCAGGCTTATTTGACTCTTAGCTGGTAAGATGGTTATTTTGAACTTGCAGTCTGAATAACTGACTAAGCATTTCCAGATTTGGTCATTAAAGCAGATCATGCTTCTTAGCTTCTCAAATGCTATTACATTAAGTGGATTACTAGGGAAATAAACATGGAAGCATTTCTGCAGACATAAATATCTCTAAACTGTGAAGATAGGCTTTTGAAAAGCTTGCAGTTTGCCTTAATTCAAATGCACTGTGTGATGTCATTGACATTGCACATCGTGGATGGTACAAAAATAATACTAATATGAAGACAATGTCAATATCCTCATCAAGGCAAATTCTCAAAGGCACTATGTTTCCCTGTATGCTAATCCAGATGTTACTCAGTTTCTAGTTAAGGCAGCTGATGTTTCATCTAGGTTTGTGATATTTTGTCTGTCTTTATAGTACCAGAAGAGTTTTTGATTACCGTATGGTTGGTAAGTGTGTAACACTCATTAAATAAATATACTTTGTAATTAGTACATCTGCTGTCAATATGCACTATATGTCTGGCCTTTTCATAAGATTTTCTGGGTCATACATGCATCAGCAACAGAAAAATCCCTGACGATTTTAGTTAGGAGGACTTTTTACAGGAAAAATGCATTCATGAACTCTACAGACAACCTTCATAATCGTGCAACTTCTCCAACAAAGAACTAATAGCCCAAACCCCAACTGAGCAGACACTATGTGAGTGAAGACAGTAGCTCCACTAGTCAGTAGCAGCAGTAGATTTGTAACTACTAATACAACCCAGTTAGTACCTAATTATAATTCCTGAAGCAACAGGCAATAAACTCTCTAGAAAAAAACTTAAGTATGCTATTGACAGATAAATTCTAGCAGAAAGTTTGTCTGAAACAAATAAGCAGGAATGGAGAAATATTTTTTCATCGTTGTTTTCCTGCTACTTTAAATATACCACCCTTGTTTATAAGTGTCATTTCCAGAGGAAGAAGTGTATGTTATTTCAAACTTATTTTGTGAGCTAGACAGACAGTGGGGAAATAAAATCGCAATAAGTAAACTCACTGAGAAATTCATAATTGAAGCTTTTCAAAAGCATGACTAAAAGCAAGTTATAGCATTTTCTCTAACTGGAAACTGATGGAAGCTTATGAAACACATAAGCTAAATTGGGGAAAGTCCATGAGATTTGCTGCAGGCTTCGTTTCCCCATTCATTGTGCTGTCACAGAAAGTGCTAAAGCTTCCTTCAACACAATGAGTAAGCAGAACAAGAACAAAGGATTCAGGATTAATAACCAGATAGTTCATTGTATTTTTGTGATTCAGGAGCATCTTTATGTCTAAAAAGGGGTTCTTCCATTGTTTAGTGTGGCCTGAAAAACCGGCGAGAGAGCTTTTATTGTGTAAATTTTTATATGTTCTTTAGTCTGCCCTTTTCAGGAATTCATTTGCTGCTTACATTCATTTATGTTTCAATCACTCATTCATACACTATAGAGTGTTATCATTCTCTCCCCACCCTCAAAGGATTGCCTTGTATAGCTAATGCAATCAATACTTCAGTCTGAGGAGATAAACTCTATCTCAGACTTCCTATTGTTTTGTGGTTGATTTGATTTTATCTCAAACTACAGCCATCTCAAGCAATATTTTGTCATCTGTTTGACAGGCCTATTGCTGGGATTTTTTTTTTTCCTTCTTCATTGTTTGGACTGGGCTTGTATTAGACCACTATTTATTTTCATTTCCTAATTAGTGTTCAGCTGACCCAGAGTCATGTTATAGATATGACAGGAGTTATATTTATTTTTTCCTCATCCAGGCTGTAACTAATTTAAAGTGATAATATTGGTGCCAAAGACACCATTGATAATATTTTAGTAATAAATATTCCTAATTAACTTATTGCATAACTTAATTAAATTGGCTTAGCTTTTAACATATGATTCAACCTGTTTGTACTGAATACTTGCAGACAGTTGAGTTTCTAGTAAATAAGAGACAACCAACCAAAGTCTACCCCCGCTAAAATTCTAAGCTTTTGTATTAAAAAATGGGGAACACCCCAATTAGGCACACTAAGTTGTATATATATAAAAAATGTATATATAAAGAATGTATTTATAAAAAAAAAATTTTATTTCATTCTGAAGCCCATGCTCACATTCTAAGAAAATGAATCAGTATTGTAAATTAGTGCTGGAGGATGAGGGTGCTCTTCTAAAGCATTTTAGAGACAATAAGCTGTAGTTTCTTGTTCATATGCATACATAGTCATTCTCATTCGGTATGGCAGAGTTCTCCCTAACTTGTGTGAAAATAAAAAATCACAATAAGGCTAATATTATTTTAATCTTATTCGTTTCATCTTGACATGCTTGTGCCTCTTCTTGTTTCCTGTCTAATAGAACAGCAGTTTGTAATAAACAGTGTGCTGCAATTGTGCAAATTTACAGAATTTAGGAGGAGACCCTTCAGCCATTCAAGAAAGAGGTATTACCCTATTCTCACTTTCTAAAATACATCAGGCCTAAATACTCTAGATGTTCACAACAAGACATACTTTGACTCAAGATTTTTAGGACAGATTCATACTGTAAACAAACTGGAAAGGATAAAAATACAGTTGAGGGAGTTCTTGTTTATCTGTGTTTGATGGCATTGTCATACAGTGACAAAAGCAAGTCTTATTTGTTTGACTTAACGAATTTTCACAGGTTTTTTTCAGATTACATTGTCAACAATGCATCTGTATGTTGCTACTGTCTCTCTAATCTACCCTTGAAGGCAATGAGATTTTTTTGGTGATTACTGTCCATGAGAAATAAAACTCTTTGAAATACACTTTATTATACTGGTCTATGAAGAAGGAAAGGGATTATTTTAAATAACGATTTGCAAAATAAGAACACTTCTGAAGACCTATTGTGCAACTACTCTAAATCTTCTTGGTCTTTATAGTGAAATGAGATACATCTATCCCCAAAGCTGTGACTGAACTTTGCCTCTCAAGAAATAAATTACAATAAACTTTAAAACAAATATGATCACTTTCAGAAGTAAAGAAGTCCCAGCAAATATCACTTTTCAAAGTGATATTTAAAAGCTTAGACTCCTGAGATTTACTTTATATCGAAAATTATGCTTTAGTTTAAAATGACTGCAGCAAAAATGTTATTGATTATATTTCACTTTGCAAAATTCTGAATTCTGTTTTACAGTGGTTTCAATAAATGTGAAGAGCCACATGAGATAAATTTACCCACTAACTCTACAGTTTGGTTACTGAAAAGTGCAGTACTCCAGAGAGATCTTTAAGAATACAAACACTGATGTAGATAAATTTTTTGCCCCATCCAATGACATATCTCATTTTAAATAAATAGGTAAATATTTAGCAGTATTAAAATAAACAAAGCCTTCATTTGGAAAAGGATACAG
This sequence comes from Aviceda cuculoides, assembly GCA_035590195.1. Lineage (NCBI taxonomy): Eukaryota > Metazoa > Chordata > Aves > Accipitriformes > Accipitridae > Aviceda > Aviceda cuculoides. Next base: position 1,410,061 of record JAVJGG010000029.1, read on the forward strand.
GAGGGGGATAACTGTTAAACACCACCTGATAAAGGTGATCAAAACCATTCCAGTATTGCAGTCAGATTTGGCTTATCATTTCAGTTGAAAATTGTGTATGTTTTTAATGGAAAAGGCATAAGGAAATAAAGGGTGGAAGGGAGAGATTGGAAAGGAGACATTTGACTTCTGAAAATTCAATATGTTCCAAAGGCATTTCAACTTTTTGTTGCAAAATATTTGTTTTCCACTGGAATTATTAAAAGGGATACCAAAATAAATAAATTAATAATTTTCTTTCAGGTCGAATAAATCTGCCAAAAGACAGGCTCTTAAAACCACCTACCTGCCTATGCATTCATATTTTGATTGCAGAACTAACGAATTTATTGTTTCTGCAATTTTACCCACAGTAGGTTTCACCCACCAGAAGAACGCATGACAAAAGAAGAATTTCATCACTGCATATCTAAATATAGCTTGCCTGTAAACCCCAGGATTTTCCTCCCTGCTTATGTGAAACCCTGTTATGTATGCTTGTCGTCTAAAGGATTTTGAGGAACCATAGACAAGAGATCTACAGAAGCGTTAGCTTAGCACAGAAGTTCAGCCAGGGTGGGTTAGCTGTGCACAAATCCAGGGGGTATCACAGCACAGCACAGCACAGGAGTGCATTGCCCATGGATTTTGACTAGTTTTCCTCCTTCGGCATCTCATTCCTGGCCTCCATGACCTGCAGTTAGGGACTTTTCTGATTTCAGCATGGCTTTTCTGTAGGTGCAAGAAGTATGGTGCTGTCAGCTTTGATATGTATGGACCACTAAGATAAAAGACCAGAGAAGAGTGGGAATTTAGTTAAAATTCATGCAATTTGAGCCAGTGATAGTAAAAATCTATGGTTAAGCATCTGGGTTACTTAGCTTGGTGGCCAAACCCCTAACTCCATGGGGTCTGCAGTTCCAAAGCTATTCAAAAGAGTAGCAGAATAGGAACCCATCTGAATACAGACTGTTGTGCATTCAGGGCAGATTTGGACTCCCAATGTTAAGCAAGAATACAGTATCTAATGGAAAAAAAATCCATCATTTGCTGTCAAAATTAAGGGACAAGCATACAGCATGAAATAAAGAGTAAAATTGCCTGGTGAGCTAAACAAAGCTTGTTTTGTTTTAAATTACAGTAATAAAAATGTCAGAGGTGAGGGAGATATCATTTTTGTCCACATTTTGGAATACAATCTGTTCAATCACAAATCGAGATGTCTGTTCTATTACCATTATTTCCATCTTTGAACCACACTGCCCCTTTATAAATCAGCCAGAGCAGAGAAAAAAAGTAGTAACATATTTTTTTCTTTCTTTGTCAGAATCTGTTAGCTTTATGACTGTGTCAAATCCTGCCATTTAGGATCTGGGGGTTTTTATATACATTTATTACATGTGTTTGATGCTTTTGTGTGAAACTGTTTTCATTTTGTGCTGTCTAGTACAATACCTGGAGTCATGCATCAGTTGTTGTGAATAAAGATTTACTGAGGCATGCTTAAATAAGGAAAGGCTGTCATGTTGCAGTGACAAATCTAATGTGTGAAGCAATCGTGTTGCTGTAAAAATAAAGATTTATGTAGGTATAATATCTTTATTTACAGCAATTATATTGAAAGCTATTATATTGAAAGCTATTTCAGGACAGCTGCTATCCAAAGAGCCTTTTCCTGTTCTCTTACTTGATGGGCATGATTGTACTTTTCTTTTAAAAGAATTTTTTTTTTTTTTTAAATTTTTTATCTCAAATACACATGACTACACACACTCTGAGTCATATCAGACAGAGTAAGTTCTGCCCAACTTTCTCTGCCTTATTAACAAAGAAATTCAGGTGTTTCTGCTGATAGGTTTGAACCATTTTTGCCAAACCAGTTGGAAACATAAAGGAGAGAGAGTTGGCCACTACTGAGGCTGTCTAAAGAATGCCCAAAGGTCTGGCAAGGAGTTTAAAGAGTTTAGATCAGTGGGAATCAGTCTATTAACTCCTTTGGAGTCTGGATTAGGTTTATGAGAACAATTCATTTCCATCCTAAACAAGTCTGCCTGTTGCAGAAATGATCATCATTCTTTAGTGATTTACAAGAAAGCATACTGATGAATAGCAGCTTGAATATTCTCTTGATATAAAAGTTGCATGACTGTCTTCTTTTTGAGATGAATAGTTAATCACATTTGAATATTTAGGCCATATGTGCTGAAATATAGGAATATTTGATTGCAGACCCTGATCGGGACCTTCCATTTCTGAGCCCTGGAAACTGAAATGTACTGGTTCATGAGAGAATGCAACTACACTAAACATTAGTTGATGTTTCTAAGGAAGGAACTCATTCCTTTTCTGCAAAATGTGAGAGATTTTAGTCTGGGGAATATATCTAACAAGGGAAATATGCCAGAACAAAAGGCTTACCCACTGTAACCTGTTCTTTATCATCCACCAGCTCTCTCAGCCAATTTATCTACACTTGTTTATAGAAGATTGTTTTTGCTCATAGAACATTGTTTTTCCTCAGATGAAGAAGACCTTTTCAAGCACTTGGTTCATCTTTGTTTCATACGTTCAGCATTTTTGTTCTGTTAAACTGTACATTTTAGCCTCCGGGTTGCAGAAATTTTCGTGTGTTCAATAAACTAAAACAATCTAAGTTATTACTCTTGGATTACACAGTTTTGAGACCACAATGTTGCTATTGTGTCTTACCCTGGGAAATAATAGGGGTTTTGTACATTCAGTGCAGCAACAGACAACTGTGTTCACAAGAGAGCTACACTTAAAATGGCCACTTAGGCTTTCAAGCTGATGTTACTGCTCTGCTGGGTCTGAACCTTTGAAATCAAAACATATTTAGCAGTGTCCAGATCTGATTGTGTAAATTACAAAAATGAAAAAACAATCTGTGCTGCACTCAGCCACGATGTGACTGCAAAATTCTCAGAAGAAAATAGAAAATTAAAAAAAAATGAGGAGGTAAAAAATAATGCCTTAAATAGGCTTTACTGGCCATTAAACTTGAGGTGAGCTGTTTAGACACACACATTCTCACGGGTGAGTGATATGCAGCTCCTCTACAGCCTATGGCTAGAGCTGCTAATAGACACCCAGCACACCTCTAAATCTAAAAGCCTTTGCAGTAATCCCATGAGGATCCCTTACCTCCTGTCTCAGAAATCTTCTCCATCTCATATTGCATTTGCTTTTGCTATAATGTCTATTTTAAATTCAAGAAATGTTGCTTGTGTTTAAGTGGATTGATCCTCTGGGTAGCATATGTATAATAAATCACTGAGAAGCTGTGAGATTATTTTAGCAACTTTGTTCAAGATAGCTAACCAAAAAAATAATCACAATAAATCAACAAATTAAGATGTACAGTAAATTTAGCCTTACAGCTTGATAGGGAGAAAGTGATTCTAGCAAAACTAGTTAAGTGGCTCCATAGGACTCATGGAAGATTTTCTTGAAGACTTCAGAGAGGAAGAAAGGTTTAACAAGCACTCCTTGAAAAACATGAGTGCCTGCTATGGCTCATTTCTTTCTGTTTACACCTTGTTTGCTGGGTACTGTTTTCTCCTCCTGCAATTTAGTCAATAATCTTCATACGGACCAAATGAAGAAGGCCTTAAATATTAATAGGTCACCCAGATAAAAAGCAGCAGGAGGTGGATTTACATGATCTGCCTCTAGGTTGGGTATTTAAGTCTTTCTTACAGACCTACATACCTCTTATAACAATGCTGTGTATGAGTGACTAGTATCATTCTGTGCCTTCCTGTTGTTTGTCATTACCATCATTTTCGTTTTCGTTCTTCTTCCTACATGTGGCATAATATTTAAAACACAGAACATGCACTCCAACTCCTTAGGACACTTTCTGACTCGTGATTTCCTTGCCTGATTTGCTACTGCATCTTTCTACGCTGTGATCAACTAAAATCACTGAATTTTGATAGAAAGTGAGAACACTTGGCAATATGTCTCTATGTTTGGATTTTCCACTTGATATTGAGGGAAATTTTAAAAACAGATAAAATTGCCTATTTACTGTTTCAGACTAGACAAGAAGGAAGTAAAATCTGTTATTCAAGTGTGAATTTACTCACTTCTCTTTGCCCTTGACTACACTTGTCGATTTCCCCCATAATATGTATAAAGAAGTAAAAAAAATATGGCATACCTAATTTTAATGAGCAGCAACTGTATACATTAAAGCCATAATGGCTTATTCATCAGTCAGCCCTTTTTTCATCGTAGTTGGATGGAACTCAGTAACACCTGCAGTTTCATTTGCATTCTCATATCCATTTCTACATAAAGAGAAGAGAATGAAATTTGCCATCAAGTGTTTCACACTGGGACTGTTACGCATTTTAAATTTATGGCACTTTTAACTGCATTCTAGAAATATCTGGGAATTTTTTTCCAAACAAAAGCAAAAGATACTTTGTATGAAAATAAAAAGAAGAGTAGTGCTATAAGGTCTGAGGCAGGTGGTAGGTTCACTAAATTCTACATTGGTTTTGAACTAGGAATGATTTTTTGACTGGTTTGACTAAAGAAGTCAAGTACTTTTAAAGCAGCTAACATGAGCAGCAAGGCAAATGATTCCAGGTTTAAATGTGTTTGAGCAGTCCTTTTCCACCTACTACATGTGGCCTGAGGGAAGGGGATGAAAAGCTGTAAGATAGAGTGCGGCAAATAAAACCAATAAAAGAAGCAGTATCTATAGAATTGTATTACATACATCTTTGGAGATCTGTAAAGCTCACGAACCACTGCAGCGGTTAAAAAGCAATGTTAAGCTGAGGCAGACAAAGATGCCCTCTACAAAGAGAAGCAGAATAAGTCTTGATCAACAAGTTTATAGTTTTTAGTTTTTACTGCCATGGGTGTAGTGAAATTGTCCAGTCATTGTCTTTTTTCAGCTTTTATGAGAGCTGTTCTATAAAATGTGTCATATGAAATCTTCATAAAAAACATCTCGACATTTTATTAAAAGCTACAGATCTGTCTCCGAAAGGGAATGTAGCTTGTCCATTCACAAAAATTTTTTCCTGATAACACTTACTTTTATATGCTCTTTGCCCTCTTACCTGTTGTTTACCAGCTCTTGATTTTTCCCTTGGGTTAACATACAGTCAACATTTTATCCACAAATATCTTGAGAAGGAATACAAATCTCCAACAAGGTTTTTTAACCAACACTTAACCACATGTGTTTCTGCTTGGTCTCTAGCAGTCATGTTTGAAAATGCCTTGCTAGGAGAACACTTGACAGATTCAGCAGAGGCTGGGATGATAACAGGCAAAAGTACTTTTTTATCAAAGGATCTGAATGAAAGATAAATTGAGATGTTCAAGTGTCTGTTTTCTCCTTTTCTTTCTCTTATTCTTTTCCTCTTTGTGGGCAAAATTATTTCTAAATTCACCAGCACTTTTTGTTCCACTGTCATAGCATTGTTCCCATGGTATTAAGCAAGCCTGATGTTAACCAAAAAAATTCATTCATTAAGAGTTTAAAGGAGATCTGCATGATGCCAGACTGTACTGCATCTGTCTAGCTGAGGTTGCTGTGCCATGCTCCATAGCATCTGGCACTGGCCACTCAGAAAAAGGATGGTGGATTAGATGGATCATGGATGTAACCCACTTTGACAAGATCTATGCTCCTGTGACTCAAGGAACATAATCCAATTATTCAAAGGAGCAGGCACACCATATTTAAAAACACAGTCTCTTGTGTTAAGTTTTCACATAATGCAATATGATAAATGCAGTATGTGTTGTATTTAAAGAATGTGTTAATGAGACATCTTTGCTCAGGCCTTATATAAAATTTGCTTTAAACATGAATTTGTGTGTGTTTCTGCTAGGATTTTTTGCTAAAAGGGGAGAATGGATAAAATATAACTCCTGCCCCCCAGACATATATTACAATGTTTGATGGATCACAGTTTTAATGACAAAGCTACATTAAAGAGGAAAACATAGATATAAAAAAATGACTTCTGCATGATTCTGTGTCCTGATTTCAGCTGGGATAGAGTTAATTGTCTTCCTAGTAGCTGGTACGGTGCTGTGATTTGAGTTCAGTATGCGAAGAATGTTGATAACGCACTAATGTTTTCAGTTGTTGCTAAGTAGTGTTTAGTCTAAAATCAAGGACTTCTCAGCTTCTCAAGCCCAGCCAGCAAGAAAGCTGGAGGGGCACAAGAAGTTGGCACAGGACACAGCCAGGGCAGCTGACCCAA
>JAVJGG010000029.1:1416435-1435144 GCA_035590195.1 Aviceda cuculoides
ATGACATCCTGATATTGTTTTAAGACACTTAGCTCTCTCCACATCTAACTCTAAAGTGCAGCAGAGAATCCTGGTTGTTAAGCTAAATGTAGAAAAAAACCTTTTTTTTTCATGTCCTTATAGCTTTTTCTTTTATTTACATTTTTTTTTCCCCCCAAAAAAATGTATGCATTTATTAAGGTTGCAGTCTGACCTCACACCTTAATTAATGGAGGAAAAACTTTGAACAGTTAGTGGATTCTCTGTAACCTGACAAGGCATGCATCCTGATTACAGTTTTTTATGTGCTTTGGAAACAGGAGGGTGTGTGGATTCCCCGACGTTTAGTGGTGCAGTGCAAACTGCATGACTGTAGTGCAGATTGCAACCTCAGAGGAAGAACTGAGAATCTCTCTTACACTCCACCCTCATGAAATATCCAACTGAATTATCAAATACAGTTGGGGTTGGCAAACAAGTAATTGGGAGAAGGGAGGGGCTGGCCAGGAATAGGAAGAAGGAAGGATAACAAACTGTATGAGTGCATCCATTATTTTCCCTTAGAAAATGGAGCTACATAGTGAAGCATCAACCACCATGGGTCATCAGATCATCAGCTAGTTTAATCCTTGATAATTCTTTGAGCACTTTAAATCAGCTATGAATTGGGCCCTTGCCTTTAGTATCACTGGGCCTTTTTCATGCTATGTGAATGATCTGTGATTTTAGAGGCACAGAATAGCAGATACTCATAACTATGCCTGTGTACAGCTTAATTTAAATTGTTTCTCTCTATTCCAGAGATTAAATAGCTCTCTACACACCATCCAGCTGGTTCTTTTGTGCTTTCCCATACATTACTTGCTCTATTACTGCTTTTTCAGGGTTAATTCAAACAAAGGAACACTTCTTCTATGTTCAAATCCTACCTTAAAGTTCACCTTTATCAGAAAGTTGGTAAGCTGGTAGACAGCTAATAATGTCCGTAACAAAAGCTGGTTTGAGACTTTCTAAACATTTCAGTAGCAAAATATGCATGATTAAACACTGTGCTATCAAAAAGGATTTGCCAACTTAAAATGGTATGTCTTCCTCACTTCTGAGGTGTCCATTTTGTGGTTATCACAAGTAATCACAAGTAGTGATATAACAACAGCACTGAGAGAAAAAGATTTGCCATTATTAAAAAGCATCTATAGAAAATTCCCCTCTGCATGGGGGAAAAATTAAATGGCAAATCAGTGACTTGTTTCTGAACATCCCATATGAGCCATTTAACTAGCTAGATATACACAGTTTATTACTTGCAATCTGTGGGTCACAGCTCTTTCGATTGTAGTCCCAGCAGTAATATCTTGCAATAAGGTGTTATACAAATTGATCTAATGAATAACAGAGAAGACATGAACCAAAGCTGAATCTCATGAACGTCATTCTCTTTTGAAACATTCTCTTGAACCCATTTAAAGGCACCCTTACATTGCAAAGCATAACGTAAGCTGCCTACTTAGAGATCAGGAACCTAACACTATGAGAAAATAGTGGGGTATTTTCTTCACATTTTAGATGTGCATTGTTACTACTTCCATCAAACACTTATGAAAATCACTCAAAAAATATCCATAGCATTGATCATTCACTGCCTAAGTCGTTTGAAATAAAATCAAAACGGCTACTGAGATAATGCAGCTAGCAGAAAGATCTGAGCTACAACAGACTCCAAGCCTCTTTGGAAACCTTTCCTCATCCATAAAGTCCCCTAAACAAAACTAGGTAGTAATGCTACCTACAGTGGCATCACCTCGCTTGATCTTTATTATAGTTCTTGTTGTCCCATCTGCCTGATTTCATTCTTGTGTACAGAACAGCAATCTGGGATATAACTATATGACTCCTCAGTGTCGGGGCCGGGGGGAGGACTCCCCAGTTTGAGGCTTATATTAAATTCTAACCCAATCTTCCTCAAAGGCCTGGTATTTCATGAATGGACAATTTTCAAAGATACTGTACATTCAGATTTTGCATTGTTTTGCATCTCAAATTCATTTTCATTTATAAGGTTGTATTGATACCAGTTGGGCAGAAAAAGATTGTTAGCTTTGCAACACAGATGGAAAAACTTGATTTATGTGAGACAAATCAAATGTTGAGCAATTACTTAGATCACCCTCTTTCTCCCCCATCTCCTTTTGCAATTATCAGCTTTACCTGAACAAGTTGATGTCATACTTTCTGGATTCTCATTTTCTAAGAAGAGCCTTGGCTTGGAAAGTAATAACCCTACTTCATCCTACATGCTTCAGCCCCTACTCCTTTGTTTTTACACCTGTGTATCTAACTAGAGGTCTTATCTTCTTAAAACCTTCAGCCTCATGTTGATCTATCCCTTACTACACAAGTCAATTCTTTCTTGACAGGCATCTTCAATCATTTTGTACTAATAATTCTCCAGATGAAACATATGACGTAGGAGACACATGAATAATTGTGAAAACTTTGACCACGGTTTATAAGTTCTTTAGATTTCCCATAATCCATCCCTTACTACTGCTAATAAATTCTTTTGGATTCCATGAAAATATTGATGACTTAAATTTCATGGTGATTGGTAAGGGTAATGCAAGTGTAACAGGAGACATGCTAGACAAAAATGAAGTCTCCTACATATCTGGTATGCTCATCCCCCCAGATTTCCATTAAAAATGTTGCTTGCGGGATCCCTCCTCGTTAGGTTATTCTAGGGAAGCAGAGATAGAAATACATGCCAACTAGCTGGTGCACATGCGTAACCGCCAGAGGCAGTAGTGCCTGTTTAATATATTGCAACCTTATATATAGTATTAAAGGGTACTGTAATCTATACGAACACAGATTTTCTGTCTTAGCATGCTGGGAAAGTGTCTAAGGGAATCCAGTCAGGAATAACCTTTGTTTTGTTTTAAAACCTCATTCAGTTTGCAAATCTAACAGCTAGAGGTGTTCAAGAACAGTCCATTATAATTCAATAGTCTTTTCTTGTCATTATCCAAGATTGCTGCTTTGTTATTCAGGCAATATATCTTATTCCTACTGAAAAGTATTGAACTTCCAATGCAAATTTAACATTGTGTTTATAGTCCAGGTCTAGAATCCTAAGGCTGTTGCAGAAAACAATGAAACAGTTCCTAATGTAGTTTCCGCTTCTCTTTGGCCATGATAAATAATTACATCATGATAAAAAGGCTTTTCAGCCAATGGAATTTTAACCTTTTTTGGAAAAGTTGTTTGCAATGCAATATGTTTGCGCAAACGGAAGAGTTCAAAGCTAGAGTTTGATTCCTCACACAGATTTCTCAAAGCTCTGTGGGCAATAACTTTTGCAAGAGGCAGCCTCTGTTACTCAGGTGTATCACTGCTGTATCATCTCAGGTGTGTAAAAAGCAGGCTGGTAAGAAGTTCATTCAACAGGGAATTCACCATTAGTGGGGCAAAGGAAGTAAATATGCATGCACATGTTGGCCTTCTGAACGTGAGCTGTCCCTGTTCTTGTACAAGTGTGTGACTCATGACAAATCTTCCTGCTCAGAGATCTTATTTAGCCAATGACAACTCTCTCCCAGAGAGTTTTAAGATAAATACCTGTGAAGGAAGAAAGCAAAATGGCTGGGGAAGAAAATTAAAATATTCATTGTTACAGATTTGCACTACCTAGCACTAATAGCTGAGGGTGTCACTTTGATAAGAAGGCAAACTACAAAGCCATTTTCCTGGGTATGAGTATAATTATAAGAATGAAAATGTAAACCAGTAAGACAGTTCCCAATAACTGGAGGGTGGATCACCATGTCTTACAGGTCACACTTTTGATTACCTGTGCCTTTTCCCCTCCCCCTTTCCTTTCCCTTTCTAAAGAGCTGACCTAACAGGGCTGTAAGAGAAAAGGAAAGAAAGTAAGAGTAAGTTAAAGCAGTGTGACTAAATGAACTTGGCAGAAGTCCAGAGGACCTGATATCAGAGTGGGGAGACCAGAGGCTCTGATGGCTGCAGGCTCTGCTGCTGGTAAGGTGGGTCATCTATCAGCTGAACAAGACAGTTTTAATGGATGGCTTATAATGAGTTCACTGCCAAAATTTTGTGGGTGGGACGAGGAAGTGCTTGCGGCACTGATGCTCTGTTATGTCTTCTGTTGAACTCAGCATCAGCAGCAGAGGGCTGGGGGCAGTTGCCAGCCAGGTGTGCCCTTCACTGAGGCTGGGGTCAGACATGGTCACTTAATTGCCAGCAGATGAACATGATGAGCAGGAGGCTCATAAATTCTCATTGTTGGTGCAGTTCCATTATTAATGTTGGCAGTAAACATCCATTCAGAAAAAAGATTAGTCCACCATAAAGCTCTTTAGAAACCTGCTCCTATGTGCATGGCTGTCGTCTGACTGATCGCAAAAAGCAAGCCCTGGCTGGGCTTTCTAAATATGCCAAAGAAGCACTTGTAACAAGCACCACAAAGACAAGGTGTTTTGGTCATAGAAATTTTTTGGCTCTCACAAGCACAGACTTACTTAAGCACATCGACTTTCCAATCTTACATCCAAATAGAGGCTTTCTGCACTTAATATAGCTTTATGTAGTGCCTTTTGTGCTTTATAAAATATAGCAGCTGAATACATTCATGTTTTAGGGAGGATATTGCTTATGCTATATAAACCCTTTTTTTCCTCTTTGAAACATATTGTTGCAGCACTGGCATTTTGCTAATACTTTTATAGTAATATCTACAAAAATCACTGTGTTGAGCACCTATTATCCTATGGTGGCCTAACTTTTGAGTCAGTAACAATTTTTGTTGATATCAAGCACAAAAAGCTGCCTGAAATGCAACACACTTTTCTCCCTGTTTACAATAGCTGTGAAGCTACTTGTTCTTTTTCTAGTTTATAGAGTTTATTTCACACCAAATCTCAGTTATAATTATTTTTATAGCTTATCTGCAGCCTTCTGAACATAGGGAGCTAACCAATTCATTATCTTTTTCTCCCCACTGCAAAAGAAGGGCCATTTTACTCCTTAAACTGTTTTCCAAAAACCTTATTTCCAGCAGCAACCAGTTATTCCTATGCTATATAATTTCCATAGCAACAGTGCTTACCATGGGAAACAAAGCCCTAATAGACTGAACTGTGTACAATAGCCTACAAATGTTAAAAGAAAGGAAGTATCCTGTTGCAAGTAATTTTCTAAACTTATAAATCATCCCCACAACTATCTTTCTGGGAAAGTGTATGGCACATTGAAAGATTCCCTGGTTTTAGCAGGAAACACAGGCAATGAGACAGTATGGGTTTTCACCCACTTTCATTTACAATATATTTAATTTTCAAAATTACTTGTGCAACAATGTATCTACTTATATAATCACCTATTAAAAAGCTGCTGGCTTGTAGAAACTAAGATTATTTCTTGCTAATTACTAACTTTGAAAGAAAGCAATATTAATATTAATTCCTCAGAGCAAAAATTCAGTCAGTCTCTGAAGGTATTCGTGCAATTCACATTATGTCTATATCAATCCAAGCAAATAAAAAGGGACTTCTTACATCCCCAGGCTTTCTTCTAACTTTCTCATTGAGGATCCCAACTTTCAACTCCCTAAGTACAGAGTAAAGTTAATATGTGAGCAGGACCACCACGGTGCATTCTTTGTCCAGCTAGAAAATTAGGTGACTAATTACAGAATAACTTTATTCATTTCTGGTAGTATCAGTAGTAAAGGATCCATTTCCACTTTCTCAGTAACTTTCATGGCAATTTTTTCTTGCCTGAAGGTTCAGAGACTGCTTTTGCTCTCTATAAATGAGCAGGCTGTGCATTAGGGACAAAGGATTTAGCAGGAAGAATGTTGCTAATGTGGCCAGCTCAAAGTACAGTGCAACTGAAAATGTGATGCTGTATTATACCTTGAGTATTAAGTTGTCATTGTTTCCACTACTGAAATCTCCAAATCCAATGATTTGTTTCCACAACCGCTATCCAACTTGATGTCTTTGTGCCTTGCTTTGGTTTCCCAATGCATGATCACTACTCCGTGCTGAGGTTTTTTTGCTTCACAGCAGTCTCACTTACTTCCTTTGTTTTTTCCTCTATCCCTGATACCAGCCACTAGCTTGCTTCCAGCTGTAATCTCAGAGGGAACAGACCAGCTGCTCCCTTCCCTATCAATCCTCTGAGCATCTTGATCCAGTGCCAGCAGATGTAGGAAGAGTCATGATGACCTCCTTCAGATATCTTGAGTTGCTCCTCTGGTCCCTTGGTTGTAGGAACAGACTGTTCCTGACCCATTTACAGCATTACAAGAGATATGCAGAGGTGGGTAGGGAACTTCTCACTCTCAATACATATCTACACAGGGCAAGGGACATCTCGCCTAAGCAAACGTGACTCAGAAGGCATAAGACATAGAAAATACTATAATTCATACCATGCAGCAGTAGTAAAGGGGCAATATTCATACACTCTTCAGACTAGAGCCACATTCAGTTTCATGATGAAATACAAGCAAAACAAGTTTTTCCTTTTAATGACCTCCAGTGGAATCAATCACCTGAGAATAACTTGGTAAACAGAGGGCAGAAGAGACCCTTTTCCATGCAGTCCAAAAGACTATAATAAGATTGTGCAATGTACTTCCCGTCACATTGAGAGTGGGATACAGAGACCTGAGCTCTGGCACCCAAGAACATTTTACACAGTCTCTCATATTAATCAGTAGAAAGAAACTAAACCTGCTTTAGTGAAAAGCAAACAAAACAAAATTAAAAGAAATCACTGCCAGTTTTAAGAATGAACACAAGCCTTGGCTGCGGCAGTTCAGATTTTAAAACTAGTTTTAAGCCTCACAGGGTCCCTCCCCTCTTTCCGATGTTGAATGAGTTACATTATCTCAATTCATTTGCTGCTTGTTACCATCCTTATCTCTAGGATAGGTTTTGTTCCTTAAACAATCTTTTCTGTAAAAAAAGTCAACAAAACACCCGTGAAAACTATATCTTAAAATACACAGAGGCCCTCAATAACAGCCATTCACATCAGCACCATTTTCTTTGCCTTTGTCTAAACCAACTGCCACAACATTTTTATTTTATGAAGGGGGACGTTTGGCTTGCGGATGTCCAGTCAATGCCTACATCAATAGCAAAATGTTTTCTCCAAACTCTGACATTTAGATCTCAAATACCAAGACATTCAAAATTCAGTATTAATATTCATGAGCTTCTGTCAGGTAACCCTTTGCCTACTGACATATCTACTGACCTTGTGGTAGGACTACCAGAGTACTCTATTCTTTCCTTGTATTTTTAGAAATTATTTTGACGTTCCAGTGCATCTGGAAAAGGCAGCCTGGCTTCACCAAAGGTGTCTTATTCCCTTTCTGTATGTGCTGTTACGTGTGCTGCAAGGCTGTGGGTAACTCCTTTTTCATGGTTGTATACCTGCCCGTGCTTGGATGGGTTCTTGACCATGAGAGTGTGATAAAGAGTGCAGAGACTGTCATCTTAGAGTGTCATTCTTGATCACTGGCAAGTTTATGGAGGGACAAGGTGCAGTTAGGTTTAGGGATAGAGCAAAGAGTGTGTGGGCTGACAGGGAAGAGGAGAACAAAGGGTGCAATACTTGGAGGGAACACACACCTTCTGCCTGCCTGGCCCCTGCAGCTCATCAAGAAAGCAGCAGGAGAGGCACAGGAGGTTCACTATGCCAAGGTCTCCCTGAGCAGCCCGTCCATGGAGGGCTATGCTGGAGTCAGCTCATGGTCACAGAGAAGTTTTCAGCATGGCAAAAAGCTGAAAATTAGCAAGAGATTAGGCAAAGACAGGAGACGCATGGAACAACATACAGACAAAGCAGCTAAAGTAGTATTTGCTACATAATGTGACGGTTCTCCTCAGACTTTTCTCCCTGTGCAGATCAGTAATATAGCGAAGGCAGGAAAGAGGATTCACATCAAAATACCTTCAACATTGTTTTTTTACCAAAATCTTCTCTTCCCTTTACCTACTGCACATTAAATGACTTCCCTAAAGACCTAAGAAAAAAAGAACAAAGAGACAACTGTGGACAGCAAGTGGGAAGAACTATTATTGATATTTCATAAGGGCAAATGGAGACTCAAGGGTAAAGATCCTTTCTTTACTGGTTTTCAGGGAAAGAAGAAAAAAAACCAACAGTCTGATCTGGAACAAGCTTTCTATCATTTTGTTCTGCTTTGAGCAATGCCACTTCACTGACTCTGTGAAATTCTACAGGTTTCGTCTCAGAAAAAGTGAAATCAGTACTTCTTCCAATGTGTATACACACATGCGTATTCTACATTTATGCCTAGCATACCCACAGGTGACACCACAGTGCTGGTAAGTGAAGAGTTATAAAACCCAGCCCAAGGGCTTGCAACCTAAGTAGACAAGACAAAGGATGAAGAGGATGAGATTTCCCTTGGGAAATTCCCAGAGCTGAAAGTAGATGAAGGGTAGGAGCCCATTAGGAGGAAGTATCTTATGTTCTTGAGCTCTTCTTACTCCTCTGTAAGCATTCATTGAGCATTACAGACAGGATGGGGACTACATAGACCTTCGATTTTATCTAGTAGAGCTGTTCTCTTCTAGTGACATAATTCCACTTTCCATCTCTGTTTCAGAGACTGTTTTTGGCTCTTTAGTGACAAGCGGTAAAAAACCAGCAAATTAGAAAATGCTGAGGGAGCCCACCCTCTCTTGATGCTGTAGTTCAGGCAACTACATTTGGAAATTTTGGCCTTAACTGTTCATAGTGGTAGACTGTTGGTTGCATAAAAGGCAACATCTAGCAGTATGGTTTAGTGGCCTGCTGACGCATCAGAAGCAGCACAAGGTATACATCTTACAACATGCTTCTTGCTGCTTTCCAAAGTTCAGCACATCCTTCAGCTGAATACCAAAAGTCAGATTTAATAAATGACCTGAGGGTCAGTAGTAGCTGAGTTCTTAGTAGTAGCTAGAGAGCCAGGTTCACTGGCATCAGTGCAGGCTTGCTGAAAGGCAGGTCTACGAGTCACTGGTTTCTCACTTTGTAATTCAACTTTTTTCCACATTGCTGTGTGGTTTAGCTGTTGCTTTCCCCTGTTAGTGTCTGCTGGAATTCCTTATCACAAGCTACAGATTTCAAGCAATGAATGAGCTGAGAAGTGATAATGAGATAGCAGCATTAATTGTCCTTGTCCACCTGTGCTCACTTTGATGTCAAGGAACGTTTTATCCCAGAAAACAGTGAAGCAATTTGGTTCACTGCAGATGCCACTTCTGCTCTGAACAGGACCCTCCTTTTCTTTCCTAACCCCAGCCTACATCCGTCCCTGGCTGGACTAACACAAAAATTCTTTTCAAAATCCCCGTTCCCCACAGTAGCACCCCCATAGCTGTCCTGTCTCCAAGCAACTGGCAGCTCCTCCTTCATATTGCTGTTTCTCTCTGTGCTCTCAGTGAAGTTGGAGTCAATTCTGCATGGCAAGGGCTGCTCAGATCAGAGAAGCAGACCTTCACCAAGCAAGTCAATAAACTCCCCAGATTTTCTTTCCAACCAAAGACTCAGACTCTCCAAATCAGTAGTCAGCTGCTTGATGGTACTCCACTCAAGAATACATAACATTTTTAACACATACCAAATTTCCAACATGATGAGGTCTGCAATTAGTTCTCCATTTAGCATCCTGCTTTCATTATGCAAGTTTTCCATATTTGTGTTTCCAACTACACTTTTGTTACTTGATGACTTAAAAAAGAATAGTTTCAAACAATAATAAATAGCCTCAGGTTACCACTTTCACCCTAACAGAAACAACTCTGCAAACATGAAGAGAACATAAGTAACTGAGAATTATTTTTATTTTTAAGTAAAAATCTCTCATTGCTTTTTTTCATTTGTTTTCCAAAGGAACTTACTGAGGATAAACTAAGTTGTAAGGCATGGTCAGGGGGATGAATATTGGAGGCAAGGCTGTGCCACTAACCACTCAGTGCTGGGTAAGGGCAATATTAAATAGGACTAATGAGCTTGAGTGAGTCAAATAACCTTTTGTCATTTGCTATGAACAGCTTTGTTCCTATGATTCAGTTGGCTGCTCAGTAAAGGTTGTACAGCTCGTTTGCTGTATTTTTTATACCAGAAATTAATAAATGAGGCCACATGGTTCTGCATCTATTCAGTGACCCATTGGTAAGCAGCTTTAGCTACCTGCCTACTATTTGAATGAAGGCTTGCACTGCTGAAGCCTTTCAGTAGCACCATAAGGAGCAATACATAAAGCCACTCAACAGTGTCAATCACACCTTCAAACAGCTTATTCCACAGATAGTTGTGTGTCCCCCAGCACCTCCATGTTCTCAAAAAAATGCTGTATAGCAACACACTGGTAAAGTATACAGGAACTGGATTTCACAGAGATTTTTTTTCTTTCTTTTTTTTTTTTTTTTGGTACAAAACATGCCTGCAAACAGGCAGAAAAAGGACATATTAATCTCTGGGTATATGAATTCAGTATGACTGATCTGAGCAATCTCAAAAAAAAATAGGGGAGAGAAAGGATTTCAAACAAGTTGCTGCCCTGTCTTCACTGTTGTTCTCAGGATGGAGAAAATGGCCAAACTGTCATCTAATACTGTCTTTCAAAATACACAGTTCAGTATTCTCCATTGTATGTAAATATTACTTTTCTAAGTCTCAAAGAGAAGGAAAAGAAGACTCAGGTAATACCTTTTTGGAAGCATGTCCCATTTAGCCAGATTTGCCCAGAGATCTGACCATCCTTCAGGTACACTTCTTAAGACCCTGGCATCCTGACTCTTTAATGTGTGTTGCTACTGCTATCTGGCCTATACGTACAGGTGTCCCTCCTGAGGAAAGAAATGTTTGTGGGGGATAGGGACAAGTGCACATGCAGATCTCACCCCTGCACAAAACTGTGGTCCAGTGGTTCTGAAGCTCTCCCCTGGTTAGATGCAGTTATTTTTAGAGGATTGTGATGAAGAGAAGGGATTTGACCATGTCTGAGGAGGTTTGACAAGATGTAATTGCTTTTTAATCTTTTAACAATACATGCTTGAAATTATGCATATGTTTAAGTGATTTGCTGAATTTGGGCTACAGTTGAAAATCAAGCAAATGCCTTGGAAGGATATCTCCATAGATGAGGATATTAGCTACATAAGGCTGGAATAGCCAGGCAGCGATGCCTCAAGTTCTAGTGCACATCTATCGCTTCTGTTTCTCACTGTTTCCCATCTAAATTTTAGAACACATTTTCAGGTTTTTTTCCCCTATATAGCTTCTCCTGTAAGTGATAACAGAAATTCCTACCATGACATGCATATGCTACAGTGATACATATCTTTTGTTTCCCTTTCTCTTGGTTACCAGAATGGGCTTTTACTTTCAGTAATGCTGTTCTCTCAGATGACAATAATGTAAATGGTTATATGCCCTGAAAGGATAAATAATGGTACTGACACATAGCAGCTGATTGACAGAAACTTTTTAAGTGCTGTCATATGGCTGGCATGTCACTTAGTGATCAAATTCTTCTGCTGCCAGTAAAAATTCCCTTGATGGCTCGCACAGATTTTAGCCTCTCCATAGCACCATAGCTCCAATCACAGAACTTACTATGCATCTCATACGTTTAAAAAGATTGGATAAGGAAAGCTCCTGTGCGTGCTTGACTTCTGCTCCATATTTGTGTCAGCTCTGCCTGCAGAATAACAGACACCTCTACTGGTCCAAAGGCACATTCAGCAATTTACATGGAAACATGCAGAAAGTGGGGTCAGCTGGACACATCATAGCAACGCATGGGCCCTTCCAAATTTTTAATTAGTACAAGATACCCAGCAGAAACCTTTTTAGAGGCACTTTTTGTTACTTAAGAGCATGACTAAATACAGAATCCTCACACTAGTCTGCTGAAGGCACTCAAAGAAACTTGCTTACATCATCATAGCTCAATCTGGTCAAGGAGGAAGAAACTGTAGTTCCATCTCACTGTTAAGACAGCATTCAAGAGCTCAGGTTAATAAAAACTGCAATTATGATTATTTTTAATCGAAGGCTTCTTTCTTGGACCAAAACCACTGCCTTTCTTTTTAAGGATACTAAGTAGTCTGAGATATTTTGCCTAAAATAATCCACAGTCAAATCACTACCATAAAGAAGGCTGAATTTAAACTGGCTCCCTGATCATGACGAGACAAGTATTTAAATATCAAGTACATACACCATCAGCCCAGGTCATCCTGGTCATCACTTCGTTCACTTAATATTACCATATTCTGTGCTACAGGATGCTTTCTGAGTTGAACAAGTTGGGGCCACCCATACAAGTTGTGCAAAGCTGCAGGTAAGTGCAGAAGAAAGGTGCTACCAACAAGCAGTAAGGAGCATTCCTGCCCCAAGGAGAGCATGCACACCAGCATGGACTTGGTATGCTGGAACTGGGGAGTTGCACCCTCCCTTCCTCTCTATGCTCGCATTATTTGTGAGAGGCATATCAGAGCTTAACATGCGCTGTGGGAGGGAGGGAAAGAAAGCAACTAGACAAGAAACAGAGAGGCATTTGCAGATGGCATGAAGCAGTGGCAGGTAGGTAAAGTCTGAAGGCAGATGGAGTGTTTCAGAGGCAGCTCCCATTCCTAAACCATTGGCATTGAGGCTGCAAGAGAGGTGGAAAGCCAGTGCCATGCAAAACAAAAAGGCAGTGCTGTGGAAGACAGTGTCTGAAGACATTGAGGGAAGGAAGGGAGGGCAGTGATGTGGTGGCTCTACTTCACATATTGGAAAAAGAAAACAGCAGTGATTAGCACACACAATATCTGGAGAGCTGGGATTTGATGATAACCAAAGGAAAAAACAGTACAGAGGTGAAAGGAGAAAGGCGTATAGAATTTTAGCATTGGGCAAAGCAGGGCATCAGCGTGTACACAGCACAGAGCAGAGATAGATCGAGCAGAGTGGAGACTGCAGAACTGACATGTTACTCCTAACTATTTATGCTCAGCGTAGAAAGACAATATAGTAATCAGCTAATTCTTAATCTTATCTGCTTATAAACTTTCCATCTAATTACATGATACCAAAATTGGAATTAACAGAATGTTTATGCATTACAGATTTGTTTATTCAATGTTCCCTACAGCAAGCTGCAAAGGAATTATTTAAAAAATTTGAAGTGAAACATTGATTAAGAAATCTTTGGGATATAAAGTCATTACTTAAGGGAACAAAATCCACTTCAGGGAAGCTCTGAAGATCATCAGATTTGTTAAAACCTGACTCAAATTCAATAAAGTTTTCATGAAATGAATGCACCTGTTCTGGAGCAGCAGAATGCTCACAGAAAAGTTTGAAAAATATTCAGTTTAGATGAAGTTCTGCCAAATGGCCTATATTTCATCTTTCTCCCATTTTGACACTGATATAAAAAGCAACATCTTTGCTTCTCAGAAGTTCATCTGCCTCTTCTGCTGCTGATTACCCAGAGGAAGTCATATTTCTCTGTGATGACAACAATTTTACTAGAACTACATTTGATGCTGTAAACAACAGGCAATTAGTCACAGAAGCTGATGAACTCTTAAAAAGCAAGGTGTTTTCATTCAGATGCTCCCCTGTGATGAAACCGTGACAGTAAAAGATCCAAGATTATAGTTAAACAGAACTGTCCCGACATGAAGAAAAATATTTTGTGACATTTTCCTGGAGGCATCCATTTTCTATCCAGTAAGTCATACATGATTCAAAAATGGACTAGAATGTTTTGAAAAGAATACATAAGAAAATATAAGGAAATATGTTCCTAAGAATAATCAACTTTAAAAATCTGCTTTTGATCCAGTGCTTCAACATATGAAATATATGAGAAATAAATGATAGAAAAAAAGAAATAGTAAAATATTATTTTTCAGATAAAAAACATGCTTCATTTCCACGAAGAACAGAAAAATCTTAATCTCTTCTTTCAAAACATGTGTGTTAAGAACATTTGCCTTTAAAAGGTAGAGAAGGAGATTAAAAAACCTGGACACCTGCCCCTTAGGAAGGCAATGTTTGGTGGCAAGCCAGTAGCATATTGGCATCCCTCCCTGTCCCAGCCATTTGAGGATGTGTTCCCTCCTCACCATGCAGGCCACCAGTCCGTTGTCAATCCCTTTCCATATTATCTCAGTCTTTCCCCACTTCAGAAAGTAAGTGCAAAGTAAGTCTAGCACCTACGAAACCAGCCGGCCTGCAAACACAGCCTGGTACTCTTTACACACAGGTATCTACCACTTCCCTGACAAAACAGTGGAGCAGTCTTCTAAAGAAGGGATTTCCTCTACTTCAGCAA
The DNA here is from genome assembly GCA_035590195.1 of Aviceda cuculoides. Taxonomy (NCBI): domain Eukaryota; kingdom Metazoa; phylum Chordata; class Aves; order Accipitriformes; family Accipitridae; genus Aviceda; species Aviceda cuculoides. The sequence goes on from JAVJGG010000029.1 coordinate 1,430,798, forward strand.
CGAGTATAGGACTTCCCCAACATCTCCTTCCCCTCCCCAAGCTGACTACCACAGAGTCTCTCAGCACAACCATCCAGTCACCGGGGCTTTCCCTTACTGCTGGGGTGCTTTGTAACCCTTTCCCAATGGGTGGTGTCAGTGAGTCTGCCCCATCAAAATGTCACTCCTAATTACCTCTCTTCTCATCTAATTCAACTTAAAGGCAATTATTCTTCTGAAATGTATTACCCACATGAATAAAGGTCTCATGATCAGGCCAAAGCTTGTTACAGCAAAAAGATTTGTACTGCATCAGGGCTACAATCCTTCTCAGAAACAATAATAACCACTTTACAGAGAAATAGATGTTCTCCCTCCCTAGTTGAGACAGTAAATAAGGTCTACTGAAGTCAAAGCAATAAATATGTTTTGAAATTTTGATAAGTACTTTCACAGCAAGTTTTACAAATTGATCTCATTTTCTAAAGCACTCCAGACTGTTGAGTTTATTGCCGTTGAGCAAAAAAAGTTAAGGGCAGCAGTACTACAGACCCCCTATTATATGCTGACAATGATGTTTTGACTTCAGTGCTCTCTTCATACTGTGGACAAATACTGAGTTCGTTGCCTGTCTGTTCTGTACTGAAAGTGCATCTGAGGTTTGCAAATACAAAGAGTCTAAACCCACTCCAAGCTAAATCACCATCAACTTCCACAGGCACAAGAGAAGTCTTTATAAAAAGACCTTAAAAGAAGATATAAAAAACCCCTCTTTCTGAAACCTCTTCTCCATTCTTGAAAGCTATTCAGTTATTCCACAATCCTGATCTGTTTAACAACAGGAGTAAGAGCTATCTCATCTTAGAAAACAGCTCCTCTCTTCAATTTTTTAAGTGCAGAGCTAAGTACCAAATACTATCTCTGATGATAAATCATGAACTGAATCTGGATTTTGACCAGCAAGTTGCACTCATTTTACAACTACAGGCCTCTTTTGAAGGCTCATCTGAACAATCAGGCGTGATCCATTAGAAGCTAAACTTGTATGACATGTAATGTCATACAGGCTAAACTTGTATGACATGAAATACAGAGAGAGAGATCATTTCACCACTGTGGATGGGTGGGACCACTAGGACACTGATAGAATTATCCCATATTTGTATTCTTTATTAAATAGTTTCTAACTAAGTTTGATACAGAAGAGATATCTTCCCTTAATGAATATTCTGCAAAGCACTCTTCTCCTGCCATGTGCTCTGCTGACCCAAATGAAGTCAGGGATTTCCACACTCCCAATTCAGTGCAACTACTAGATAATACATGAGAGTCGGCTTTCTTGGTGTGCAGTTGTGCCTGTGATGGGGAGATCCCTGCCCATCCAGAGTGAACTGTAATGCTGGGCCTCTCCATGCATTTATGTGAGAAGCCCGAGAGCCTCAGATTTGCCACTTTATCCAGCACAAAGGACTGTGCTTATGACACCATTTTAAAGTGCTGTACAGGAAAGAACGAAACCTTTTCCTCTTGTAAATATGGTAATAAACAGCTTTTGCAATCTCCTGGATGACTGGTAAAAGCTGGAAATCAGCTTCAATAAGCCCTTCAGTCATGTTGTAACTGGCTTGGCTTTACTACTGCCCCACCTTCCTGTAGTAGAAAAATCTCACTCTGAATTTTAGTTAACCCAATATCACTACTAGCAACAAGAGCATATTTTGTCTGTTTATTCATTTCTGAAGAGCTGCTATGGTGTAGTCATGGGAGGGAATTGTAAGCACACCGCTACTGGTTTGCTTGACTGTGTTATAACAGAAATCAATTGTTCCTCTTACAGAAGAGGTCTCAGAGGACAAAATAATGCAAGATCTGAATTGCATCCTAGTTAGCTTTTCTGTCTCTGTATTTTTGATGGCTGACAGGGAAATTGAAAATTCCATTTAAAAAAAGAAAGGACCCACTTGGATCATCCACAGACAGTTATGTTTTTACCCTATCCACCTCACAGGAATGAGGACACCATTGCAAGATTCTTTAACCTTTCCAGGCAGTATGACATGCAACTCAAAAAAATGAAATTGCACTGTGCCAATAGACTGTGAGCACAAGGAGATTTTATAATTAATTTTTCCATCTGTTTTTATTACATCAGAGTCCCCTTTACTTCTTCAATTTCTGGATAGTTGGAGTTTGCAAGAAAGCAGGAATGACAAGACAACTTGTACAAGATGCTGGGGGGAGGGGGGTAGGGGCAGCAAGGGGGTAATGCAGCAGAGCTTCCTGAGTAAGGAGAGGAGGTGGATCTGAGGATCCTCTTAACTGAACTAAATCACATCAGCAACACGTACTCATACTTGCCGCCAGCTCCACTGAGAAGGTACAGACATAAAAGATAAACCCAAATTACTTTTTATCAGGTTATGTTGCAAAGCTGAGGGAGGGTATTAGGATGATTGGAGGCTTCTCAGAGCACTGAGACCCAGTGCTAAAGTAGGACATTGCAAATGCAGCAAGCAGAATATTTCTCTCATCTGAATCTAATGAATTCACTAATCATGTTGCTGTAATTTTCTTTCAAGCTATTGGTAGAATAAGTGGATACCTGGGGAGCCAGCACTGCCTGTGGAACCAAGAACTTCTGCTGATTTTGGTATACTAGGTAAAGTGGTTTTCCTAGATGCACTTTATTTGCTGGCTTTAAATACTTATATTTATTTGGGAACTGTAAATACTGTTATAAATGGTAAATTGTCATTAGCCCATCTTCCTGACGAATTCCAGATTAAAGCTAATGCCTTTCAGGTGGATGCTATTAAATTAGCCTACCACAACCTGACAGGTATCCTCTAATCAAACATGTATTGTCTTCTCTGCTTAGGGAAACTTTTGTTCCTTCTGGGTAGAAAAATAATCCCATGAGTAGTACAAGTGTTTTCAGATGTATCGATTTGTGTGGACAAGAAACAAGCAGAAGATGGCTTGTCCCCCTTAATTATTACTACAATTTGTATTTGAGTCCGACTTGTACTAGGTGGTGAAACACAGAGTGCTTGAGTAGAAGATACTGCTATCTCTACAGACAAATAGAGGGGGACAGAAATATTAACATTTTACAGATAGGCCTTGAAGGACAAAGAATTAGTCTGCCATTAATAACGTGAGAAAAACGTGGCCAAATTAGGACTGAGTTGGCTCTGGGACTTTCTAATCTTAACTACCAGATAAGGTCTTTGTACTTTGCACTTTTTCTTTACATACATAAAATTTAAATTGCCAGCTTTGATGCTGCAGCAGAAAAAGTGGTGTCGGTTTTCTAGGCCTTTTGGGGGTTAAAAACCTTCTTCAGGAATGTCAACAATTATGTTCATAAAATGGGTAAATTCCCTCCAATGCCCAAATAACTGTCTGCTCCAGACGCTTCAGGACTGCTTGAACATGATCTCAGAGCCACAGATACTGCAGTTACAGTTTACCACAATGAAAACTGAATTGGTAAAAAAATACTAGCTGGCCATACATGGTTTGTGGAGTTTTTTTAAATGGGGTTGTGATATTTCTTTGTATTAGAAGAGACTAAAACGTGGTTGAAGTGCACTTTCTTCACAACCCATTATGCATGTGATGGGGTTCATGAGTTTGTGCAGAATAAAGGAGTGTCTGTATTTCCATTTCTACTTGTGGGTAACAATTTTTTGTTTCTTTATTTTAGACTTATTTACCAAGTATTGCCAAAGAACAGTTACATTTTATAATATGAGGTGTTCCTTCATCTGTAGTAAGCAGACAAATATCCTGACTTATTTTCACTAGAATTATCTAACCTAGGCAAGCTAGATAGGAGTATTTTAGTATCGGACACTCGACAGACAAAATAAACAAGCATCTGGACAATGAGTTAGTTGCCAGATGTGGATTTTAAACAAGATTATCACACTTTATCTCAAGGGATTTAAATTATTACAGAAATGCATTCAGAACTCAGATCAGTTCTCTAAAGAAAAAGGAGTTACAAGCAGCTGAAATGGAAATTGAAACAGACCAGACATACCACTCCAGAACAGCATTAGTAAAACCACCTCATAAGTGCTCTTTGGTCAAACCACTTCTTCCTGAAGAGTACAAGAGAAAAAAAGAAACCTTATGATCCTTTGAGATGACACCAAGTTTTTCACAGAATCCATGCACAAGTGAATCTCTGCCCATATTGGAAAACTGATTATTTTTTTAATACATTGTTGTGGTTTAACCCCAGCCAGCAACTAAGCACCACCAGCCGCTCACTCACTCCCCTGCCCCAGTGGGATGGGGGAGGAAATCAGGAAAAGAAGTAAAACTCATGGGTTGAGATAAGAACAGTTTAATAGAACA
>JAVJGG010000029.1:1435244-1468486 GCA_035590195.1 Aviceda cuculoides
GTCCTTGATTTTAGACTAAACACTACTTAGCAACAACTGAAAACATCAGTGTTATCAACATTCTTCGCATACTGAACTCAAAACACAGCACCATACCAGCTACTAGGAAGACGGTTAACTCTATCCCAGATGAAATCAGGACATACATATATACTTAGGCACACACATTCCTACAACTCTGGACAGTTCAAGTGTGTGCATGTACATGCGTAAAGTAGATTGATGAAAACTTCTTACCTGTCAAATGTGTGAAGTATATCATCCTATGTTCAATATGAAGTGCTCATTCACTAGAAAATAGTCCCACCAATTTATTTTTACTCAGAGAAAAGTAGTTATTTCACTGAAAGTGGGGTTTTTTTCATATGTTTTATTATGATCTATTCCATTACTAAGCTTTGGTTGATGCAGCCCATCAAACTTTGCTGTGTTACATCTTTGGTAACCCACACCCTCAAGCTACTTCTGCTGTTGTTAGTGTGATTAATAATAAAGTATCTTGGAGACATCTAGGTAAAAGTAAAGGTAGGGTTTGGCTGTGAATATTTTAACAAACAAATAATGTAACAGCCTTACCTTACTGATTTGAACTAATGAAAAGTGGGAGGCCTTCTGGGAATTACTGCATTTTGCAAATTGCTGAGTGAACAAGCAAAAGAAGACATGCTAATGCTTCATAAAATCCACCATGCTCATTTATTGTTGATGAATATACTTTAAATTATGTGCAAACATTTCATAATAAATTAGTGGAATCCATAAAAAACATGAAGGTAATCATGAAGGCAAATTAGGAGTCTTACACACATATGTTCTTGCTGTAATTTCTCACCAAGAAAAAGACACCAAAGGAAAAGAAAAAGGCAAAAAGACCACTATTGCTATCAACATAGTAAGTAAACAGCAAAATGTAAAGTGGTCATGCAGTATATCAGCCTCCAACTCACCACAAAATGAAACAAACATAGACGCAGACCCTTCTTGTAGGTGCACAGTGAAAGGGCAAGACGAAACAGTCACAATTTGCAGCAAGATAAAATCCAGGTGAACATAAGTAAAAAAATAATTGCACGATGAGTGGATCAAGCACTGAAACATGTTTCGCAGAAAGGCTGCAGAATTTCCATCACCAGCATTTGCATGACTCACATGGACAAGGCCATGGTTCAGATTTGATGTTTTCCCTGGTTTAACTAGGAAGTTGGGCTAGATGACCTATACAGACCTCATCTAACCTAAATTGTTTTGTGAGTAGATGAAAAAAGATCTATATGTCAAGAAGGGATTTTAACCTTGGAAAATGAGACTGGGCACAATGGCATCACTGTTGGATTATTTTCAGGTGGATTAGAAAACTGAATGGTTGATGTGATCCCCAAAACACCTTTATATAGAGCAAAATATCTAGTATTTCAAAGAGAGATTGCTGGACTTAAGCAATCACCTCTGTATAGAAGCAAAAATAGGCTTAATCAGCTAAAAATCAATGTTTCAGTGAATAAACGATTCATCACAGAAATTACCCACATCTGTGGGGTGAGTATGGCAGAAGACTGTCTGTCCCCATTTCACTGTCTGTAGTGGAAACAAAAAAACGCAGTAAGGCTCAGTTCTCTGTTTTGACAGGAAGGTAAAAGAGCTTTCACATGAGGTGCCATAGTAATGTAAATATGAAAGCCTATACACATTCCAGTCTTAACTGGCTATGCAAAGTCTATTCCTGGAGGTGCTCTAAATTGCATCAGCTACTGACATCCACCAAGTATGCTGAGTACAATAAATATTTTTCAGCCATGTCTTTCTTTCTGCCATCAAAGTCTAGAAAACGGGAGATCACTTATGAATTAGTACCACACCTAATGATTCCCCTGCATAAAGAACACTCTTGTGTAGCCCCGTGAACTGGCAGTGAGTTAGCTGCTACTGCAATGCAAAAGGTCCAGTCACCAGAGTCTTGCCGTTACTTTTTTTTAAAGATGAGGGTTAACTTCTTGAATGAAAAAAAAATTATGATCGTATTAATAAAAAATTCTCAGAGCAGTCTATGGACAATTGGTGGTTTATAAGACACCATAAAGTGATCTTCAGAAAAACTGAAAACAAAACAAAATTTCTCTACACCATTCCCAAACATGTGAGCAGGTAAACAAAACAATTAATATTGGAAGTAATAAATGAACATGTAAATTAGCTCTTTTCAACTCAAATGAAAATGAAACACCTTGCAGGAATGCTGCACAAGATCATCAAATTATTCCTCTGCCTGGACAACACAGGTAGCCCTGGGATAAAAACACTGTGAAGCTTTGATTAAGGTAGTCCTTTTAAGGCATGCAGGAGGATTTTACATCAGGATTTCTGAAGTGAGATCAGTGTCTCACAGTTACTCCACAGCAGAGATTTTGCAAACTGAGGCAGCTGAGCTTCTTCCGGGCAGCATCTCAGCACTGCCCAGACTGCTGGTCTTCTCCTTCTCTGCATTTTTAGAATCTAGCCCAGAAAAAAGACAAGCTGCTAATGGTATATTTGGAAATCTCTTTGACTGAAAGGATAGACTTTTCCTCTTTCTTACTCCCAGTTCAGACAGTTGGCAACAAGGAAATAGCTGTCTCATTTCTTGAAGGTCTCTCAGAAACCAGTCCAACATGAAACAAAAGTGAATAGCACCATTATCCTGAGGGGACATAATTTTAAAAATACCAAGGATGCTTTTCTTAGTCAGTAATTGCAAATTCAATTTTAGTACTCTGAATGGCAACAGGCTTCAAGGAGCAAGCATATTGTAAGCTGGAGTTTGCCAAGTGCAAGACAATCACAAGTGCTCTTTATTTCTCTGGTCATTCAATAATATTAGACCTCGTTAAAGAGGATAGATTGCACTGCACAAATTGAGCTCTAGAGACAGCGCCCACTTACAAATAAGCAAAAAAACTAACCCTGCAACGTACCATGTCAGAGTATACACTGCCGTCAAATCCAGAAAACCCACTATTCTCTTTTAATATGGCCATTCTGCTGTGCTGTTTACAGGATATTGAACACACAAACAGAAAGAGTAAAATCAGTAATCAAAGGAAAGGATTGTAAAAGTAGATTTTGCAATAATGCTCCTATCTTACTGCTAAAAGTATAGTATTATCTTTATTTTATTTTCGCACAGGATTGAACCTTTAATCTTAGCATCTCAGGGCAGTTTATAAGAAACTCCACCTCACAGCAGATGAAATGTTACTATCAAGCACACTAGCACTCTCTGGTATAACTAAAATAAAAATAAACATATAGAGAAAGCTCATAACCCTGTGCTGCACCTGAGGTATGATGTTACCTTCACTGCTTGCTAGCAAGCCATGCTTGTTCCACCAGAGACATATAATAGTCACTGATCTCATGTTTCTAAACATGCATGTTAATTAATATGTAAAGCCTCCAGTTACTTGGAAGCCATTTCCTCTTTTTACCTTCTTTAAATCTAAACATGTAGCTGTATTTCATGCCTTTTTATTTAAATGACAGACCTGCCATTAATTTATAAAGCAATTATGGGTCCACCAATTTTAGTGAAAGGAAAAGCATATTATGCACCCGAAATGGAGAAAAAAATCCAGACTAAAGATGATTAACTATTCATATTTCTCTCTGCCTTTTGAACAGACATCCTCTCTCCCACGAGATCAAGGATCAACCACTACTTAGCTATTTCATCCTCAGCTTTGGCATTAAAACCTTCCCCATCAAGCACTGTCTTAGTAATGTTCTCTCTATTCTAAGGAATAAAAATAACTATGAAATGAATTATTAGACACATTATATATGGCATTCAGTGATGGGAAAGAATGAGGTGGTAAAAAAACTGCATTATATTTATACTACTTCCTTATGCTTACTTTTTTGTTCCAAGAATAAGATGCTTTCTATTTTACATTCTGACTGTGTTTTGTGACAATCATTATTCAGGGAATGAAGCATTCTAATGACTAAAAAATTAATTTGGTGGTCTCAGCCTAGCTCCCAGTGAACATGTGTCCACATCAAAAAAAAAAAAAAAAAGCACACTAATTGGCAGTCTCATTGGCATTCACAGCACAGAAGCCAGGAACTCCCTAGATTTTAAAGCCAGAAATGACCATTGTGATCATCTAGTCTGACAGGTCATGGGATTTCCCTGAGTTAATGCATCAAATCTCAATAGCTGTGATAGACCTGGAACATGTTTTTTTAGAAAAATGTCCAATGCCAATTTTAAAGTTTTCAGTAATAGGAAACCCACTACAATTCTTGTTTAGTTATTCAAGGGGCTGATTGTGCTCACTGTTAAAAAAAAAAAACAAAACAGTGAATCTTATTTTTCCTCTGAATTTTTCTACCATAATCTTTAAACTTTGTTAACATCTTACACCTCTGCTAGAGTGAAATGACCTCCTCACAAATTATTATGGTGATATAAATGTCAAGACTGGAAGATGCTTTATTTTTAATACTGTAGTCTAGTTGTTGGGTCATTTGTTCAGGATGTTAGAAATCTGGATTCAAAGCATTCCTAAATATGAGGAATATGCAACCCACAATTCCCATTTCCCAAGAGAATATCCCAGTTGCTAGACTAACCACTGCTGGAAACAGACTGGAATCAGGAATACCACTTAGTCTTCTTCCTGAAGCTGGGTCATTACATTGGCCAAGAGCACAGTGTTTCTGAGGGCAAAGAGAGGACACCAAGAACCACGGTACTTAGCCTGATGTGCAAGGCCCTTAGTTCAGAGGGAGTATCTTATACTACACCATATACCATATATATTATATAATATTAAACATACTAGTTGGATAATGAAATAACTCATAGAAGAGATTAAAACTCAGGGCACATCTTTCTGCCCCCCTTTCCCTGCAGAGTGCCATGGTATTTTTTTGTTTTAATTCAGTTGTCATACTCCTTTGTCATTTCACCCCTAGACAGAGACTTGCCACTGTGAGGATGAAGCACAGCATCAGAAAAGTCATACTATACTGCCCATGCCATACCTATTTTCTCAGTACTACTTTCTGGACCTTACCTTACAGATTTGGCAGTCCAACATATTCCATTGTCAACTATTTTTTTGTTAAATTGTTAATGTTAGATTGTTAGTTGTTCAATGTTAGAATATTACCAGCTAACTACTGGCACTACAGTATGGAAAAGCAACTCCATCTTTTCAAGGAGTATAATTAGAGGTAGCTAGGCATTGCATATGCAACCAATAAAACAACTGTATTTTCCAACAGATTGAGTTAATAGGGATTCACCCTATTTAAAAGAATGAAGTTTTAATGAAAATGTAAAGCCTTTCTTGGGAAAGATCTCTGCTTTGATTTACATTCAAGTCCCAGTGGCAGCATGGTTCTTAAGAGACCACCAGCAGAAGTGAGGCTGTTGAACACTCCAGGAGCCCTCAAGAGGACAAAGGTATGAAGCTTATAATAGGAAGTCATAGTAGCGGGTCAAGGTCTCTCAGTGAGTAAATGATGCATTTGTGCTCTAATTAAAGCACTGCCCTTTCTTTCACTCTTTTTTTGGTTATTAGATTTTTATGTGTACCTGCAGTATGTTAGGGTAGAAACCATGACCTCTGTAGCACTATTTAGAGACAGTTTAGTCTAAGTGGACTAAAATGTTGTTTAGTCTATTTGCTCAACTTAAATTTGGGAGGTGGAGGGGGTTTGGTGGGTCTTTTTGACGCATAAGCTCCTCTTCCTTACAAGTTCAAAGAGAAGAAATAGGACATTGAATGGCTGGTTACAAACACACACATTTCCTTAGTGTTAACAGACTCTTTTTAACAGGTGCTTTAATTACTTAACAGCCTGGAATAAAGTTATAACCTTTTGGTTGCTGTTATGGTTACCAACAACTAAAACATACAGCTCTGGCAAAGTAGCTGCCTCTCCAGAAAAGAAAGCCTCTGCCTCTGCTACTACTCAACACTTCACTTACCCTTCATTTAGATGGTGATTGTATTGCAACATCTAATAAGGAGAAGGTATTGCACAGTAATAGTGAGTGGCTAGGACAGCTGCTTGATCAAGGCATTATTAAATTACACATACTGAGGATGCAGCCGGACAGTGAAAACCGATGCTTTCACTAGGCGATGAAATTCTGCTCTGTAGTTGTTTAATACAGAGTATATCCAAATAAAGATTAAAAGAAGAAATAAGGATCATAACAGATTAAATGTGCTGAGGCATTTCTACCCTGATATTTTTATTCAGAACAATATTATCTCTCTTACTATCTTCATGACACTTTATGAGTACTCAGTTACATCTACAGATCTACCAGTTCTCCCAATTAGGTGAAATCTTCAGTCCAGCAGATATCAAGTGGAGCTGTTCAAAGCTCCTGCAAAGCCATTACAAACTCAACACAAGCCATGCAGCTAACCTTTCGGATCCAAGTACCTCTTTCTCTCTAACAAGAGAGCTGTAAAACAGGATTTCATAAGGAATATGTCTCTCTGGCAGCACCTTTTTGCTGCACAGCAGGGAGCTGGTTAGCCGCACCGGCGATGTAGCTGGGGGTGAGAAGATGGCAGCACCCTGTTAGAGACCATGGCGGTGAGCGCAGTAGGGCCGTGCCAAGCCCCAGCCCCGTGGCTGCCCCAGGCTGCCGGCACAGCAGCCCTGCGCCGCTGCCAAGGCTGCTACCAGCCCACGTCTGGCATATGGGCTGCCCACAGAGGAGCACCCCAGGGCCCCACTGGCACAGCGTGGCTCACGGATGATCTTTGGGGTCCAACAGCCATTTCAGAAGGCCTTTGGGGCTTTCTGTTTTAATTACAAAATTAAGCCTGAATGGCCAGTGAAGCCAAGGGATAATCCTGGATCAAAGCCAGGAAACGCAAACTGGAGCAGCACCAATACAGGCAATCAACACAATCAACATTGTAATTATCTTAGAATAACATGGCTCAGCAAATAGAGGTGTATTTGAGTTCAGGGACTCATATGCTCAACCTCAAGTTAGTAGCTATGCAAAACACCTTTCTGCAAAACAGACCGTGCTGTTGCACCTCTGGCTCCCTTGTCCCTCAACAGCCAAGACAGCATTTCCATGTCCCACTGTGCTTTACTGTCAGAGAAATCCTCAAACATCCTCATCTCAGCTGGAAGAAGAAAGGTAATCTTTTGAAGTAATCAGAGAAGACCCCCTCAGAAATTATGGGTTAGAAGAAAGGAAGGGAGGAAGGAAAGGACATTATATTTGATGATCAAATGGGAGAAGGTAATAGACAGAAATGAACTCAGGAGAGAGAAGCTGAGCCTTCCTACCAAAACACTTCTCAATGTTTGGTTTTGGTACCAGTGACTTAAATATTTGAAGGGAAACAGCGCAAACACTTTAGGTTAATAGGAGTTAGGATGAGCTGTTCCACAGGTTAGAGACGTTTCCTTTGCCTTACTTACTCCTGATTCAAGAAAAGTAGAAAAATTATCTACATGCATTGGTAGCTTTATTCAGTTACACATTTATATACATAGACACACATACATCCATACATACACACACAAAGGGTTATCAATTCCAAAAGCTTTTAAATACACACTGCACAGCCTTCTGGAAGCCCCACCTGGTTACCCAGGGAAGGACACACGACAGGGTTTCTTTTAAGGCACTCAGGACAAGCCTTCAGGTAGGACCTATGAATTTCATCCAGACAACAGCTTACATATACACTCCAAGGGCCAACTAATTGACCAAATGAAGCAACAAAGTCTAAATCCCTGATTTCCACAGGACAGGAGAATATATGGAGGTCTAAGTACAACTGCCAAAATCTTGCTTTGAGACACTTAGGGCAATCTAGCCCAACAGCATTGTAACTACCCGAAAAATTGTGTTTCTGCTTTAAGCTCAGTTCCTGCTTCATCACTGTCTTTGTCCCCATGTAGTCATTTACACCTGTGCAAAGTGAATGTAAAACACTACCAAGTGAGAATGAGAAGAATTTATCATTCCTTTCTACAGTGACTGCAAAGGGGGAGAAGCAGGCACTGAATTTATCAGGTTCAAAAGAGATTGCAATTGCAAATAATACATTTGTACTGTTCATTTTCAAAGGAAATTAAATGCAAAATTGTTGCCTAATACAACATTAGCATTCCGAATATACCTGCAACCAGGAAAGGCATAATTATGGTACCCTTAGTAGTTGTGGCATGGTTACATTTTGGACATATGAATAAATGATCTGAACTCCACTGAAGTTCAGTAAAGTTATGCATACACCAAATTGGCTTAAATAGCAAGAAAATGCCTTTGTTTGAATTTACGCATTTATACACATATATATACCATATGTATATATTCTTCATTAAAGTTAGCACAAAACATTAAATAAAAAGGAATATTGTTTGAATTACAGTTTCAGCAACACTATAAAAAATCAGAGCAACGCTATCAGAAAGCACAGACTTGTACGTAAATTCTCACATATCATTCCATATTAATACAACTGTTGCAGCAAGCTTTCTTTTCATACACTTTCTGTGACCACCAGGCTGACCCAAATCTGAATTACATCCATGAATACAGTGATACAGAGCCTGGGCTTTTAAATGATAGTATAAATCATAAAAAATGTCAGACCTTTGAAGTCACATACATTATTTCATGAGAACAAAAATCACATTTATGTGAACAGGTAATAATATTTCAAGTAGGGATGTTTTACATCAAGTATGTGAACCTCTGTTTAAATACATAAAAAACGCCAGGATTTTACAAGCTGCTAAGCACATTCACATCAGATCTACAGACAGTTTCATAAACATTCATCTACATCAGGTACAAGATAACTGGAAAAGAAGCATTACAATAATAGCATAATACAAGTATTTAGTTCAGGTATTAAATGTGATTAGATTTATTTGCAGTTTTAATTAAATTTTTGCTTTCTGTGGAGCACTTTCTACACATTGGAGAATGTAAAATAACAGACCTTGGGAGTTTTTTTCACTAAAGATACATTATTATTTCAGAAACAAACAGAATGGCAATAATATAACAGGATTTAAATCTACCTTCTAGCTTTCTTTAAAAACAAAGGAAAAAAACAATAGCTTCACACAAAACATCTCTTATAGATGACAGACAGTTATTTCTACTTAATTTAAATGGCCAGCTCCCAAGGAGAAGCATGTCTGGTAGAATTTCATGTAAAAGATCAGCTCAACAGTTTTAATAAAATAAAATGTTTACTGGCATACAATTTTCTGCATTTGTACAATATTCTGATAGGCAGATTTTTAAAATGTTATTGTCTTATTCTGTCAAATATTGTCCATGAGTATTAAAAATTTGGGGGTTTAAATAAAGAATAAGTCCACTAAGGAAATAAGACTACTAAGCAGCTCTTAAACAATGAAAATTTATCCTGGACTTCTTTACTTATACATCTTTAAATAGTGTTCAAACTGAGCCAATCCTGACAAGAAAAGATCATTATTTCATATTCATGTTATAGAAATTATTCACCTCCAAAAAATAGTTTTCAGAATGAAGTTTCTTTCATATTAAGTACATAGCCCACTTACTGATTTGATCAACAGTGCCAGGAAATGCATTACTGAGAAATAAAGCCAGTATCCTCTCTGTCTCTGCATTGGGAGTGTTGTCAGATTCCCCTTAATTTTACTTTCAGGAGAAGATCTGCCTGTTCCCCAAAACTTCTGGTAGAGATAGAGCATGCTGGCTGGTTCCAGGGAAATAAAATTACAAATCCAGCTGATTTGCCCTTTGAGAAGACAAGGGAGAAGGGGGAAGGTGGCAGCTTGACATCCTAAAATTGCTGGAAGATTGAAGAGAAGTATATATATTCAGAATTTAAGTTTAAGAGTGTGGTAAGGCCTGTTGGGAGGAAAGGGGCTGGAGAGCTAGGGAAGAAAAGGAACTTTGCTTCAGTCAACCTGAGACGACTTTCTCTGAAGTTGAACTGCAAACCTTGGGGCTGGCTGGCACTATATGGCCGTACTCCTGAGGAAAGGCTAACAGGACAAAACATACAGAAGTCTTTCCAAGACAGCTATACGTTGCAATAAGTGAGAGCGGGAATGAATTATTTAGGAAGGTATCAGCAGTATGAACAACGGTAATGGAGAAGAATTGAAGGGAAGCTACAAGGAGGCAAAGCGTGATGAATTTACTGGAAACTCCAGGCTCCACCAGGCACTATTCTTTAGCAGAAACAAAGAAGGACTCATAAAGTTGAGCTTTAATTAGCATTTTCACATCATTTTGAAACTTTACAAATTAACATTTTACAATTACAATTTCAATTACAGTTGTTCAACTACATTTAAGGCATACACAGGAGGGAACAACCATATATTGACTGTTAATATCCTCTTAATATGAAATCCCAAAAGTTCATGCTCTTCCAGACAATTACCAAAACTACAGGATTCTTTTATGCAAATACAGAACACCTTGTAATCAACCTTATTCCTAAAGTAAGGCAAAAGTGTCTAAACTAGGTGCTTTCTAGATTACCTTAAATACAAACCTAAAGGGCAACTACAGAAGAAAACATTTCCTATATGATTATCAGGTATAAGACACCACAAAAGACTGCTGAACAAATCAAAGCGAAATTATTTTTCATACAAAATATTAAAAATAAGACTTCTCTTAGCCTTGGATTTTTGGGTTGGATTGTTTAGTAATTTTCTTAGCAAAAATGTAATACTAAATGAAACAAGAGCTTAGCAGGCAGCAAAGGAAATAAAGTTCATTAAGGGAAGGTAGCAAAATTCTTCCTTTATACACATGTGAGAGAATATGTGAACATGCTTTAAAACTTTAGATTTAAAAAACAACATGGCCTATCTGCCTATCTGGATTCTTTAATACTCACCCACACTGCAGTACCTGTCCATCAAATGTATATATATAATGAGTGAGTGTCTCTGTGTGTGTGTACACAATTTGATTTCACAATTCTATGAAGTAGGGAAGCATAATCCAATTCTTACAGATCTCTGGGGTGCAGAGAAATGATGTGAGATACTGAAGGTCACAAAGGTTGCATTTGGGAAAGTTAGGATATCAAGCAAAATCCAGTTTTATCAACCTCAGAACTCACAGAGTAGGGACACCAAACTAATTTTAATTTAACAGCTCCAAGCATTTCATATTTTTATTTTATATAACTATCTATTTGTCTTCTACTTTTGAAATTCCAAGGTGCTTCTGCATTGCACTTTTCATCCTCAACTGCAGTTTAGAAACAGCTTTTTTAAAAAAAATTAAACCCAAGTGTACACTTTTTACCAAATATATGAATATTTACAATTACAATTACAATTTCAGCAATTGAAGCACTAAGAAAAACATCAACAATTATGATAAAGTCAAAATGTCAGGCGTAATGGTGGTACTGCATCTCATACTTTATGTTTTCCCTTATTTTATGCCTTAAGAATGTCTTCTCATTTAGTTCTCAGCTACTTAAAGACACATTTTTAACCACCAGTTTTGGCACAATGCTTTATAGTGCAACCCTGCTTTATTTGAATGTTGTGTATACCACCAGGAAACCTTAGGATTACATCCTTACTAGAGATGAAAACAATAATCATTCTTTTCCTCCTGAAACCTATAAAATGGAAAATTCTGGGGCATAGCAACCACTTACACAGAGAAGGTTATTCTTTTGGATTTGTGCCAATCACTAGTAGGTGCTATTTCATCACAGGTTAGAGTGTTCAAACTCCTTTTCTTGGGTGACATTTAACACTTGGTAAACAAAAGGATACATAGTCCTGTGAGTTTTACTGGAGAATCACCAGTCCAACACCACTGTAGTCCACACCAGGACAAGCACAGAGCTTAGCTCAAAGACACTATAAAAGGGGCCTGCAGAAATAGCCTCACCTCAGGCCATGTAATGATCTGAACCTCTTAAATACCTCCTTTGTTAGAGCTAATGATAATTCTTTTTTCCTGAAGTTGGGGAGCACGAGTAGTTACAGGAGCAGGTATGCCTCTGCATGAGCAGTCATGCATTACACTTTCATGGCCACTCCACTTCTTGCATCTACTCATCTCGTCCATGTCCAGCATTCAGCCCAGACATAATGCTTAAATCACTAGGAATTGCACCTGGTTTGCTATATTACTAGAAAGAGATAGGCTGTGGGATTTCAAACCCTGACACTTGCTCCCTGGGCAAACAACCTCTCACCTTAAACAAAGACAGGCTACTTTGCTTTAAGCATAATTTGATGTGTGCAAGGGAGCAGGTTTAGGTCTCATTTGTGCCCTGGGAAATTTTCAACACATGTTGCAAGTTTCCTGTTCCACTGAGAACCGAACTACTGGTTAGCTTTTCCTCCGCACAGCAGAATATACCTGTCAGCTACAACTCTTCAGCTGTAGATTATGGTAAGGCTTACATTTCCTCAACAAGCAGAGGCATTTGCTCTGATAAGGAGCATCCCTAGGAAATTTCATTCTTTGGATGTAAATTATATATGGTCTTCTGCTCTACATGTGAATACAGCAGAGTGGGCTGATCAGTGCATAAAGAGGACCCTGAGGAGAACAGGAATAGTAAAGACTAAGAAAACAGAGGCAAAAAGACAAAAGTGGTATGGGGACACAAATAAAAGTTTTCCAAGGTTTTTAGTCCCATTCCAAGATACTTTTTCTCTAAGATTTTGATCAGTTGTAAAGAATACACAAAGTGTAACAAGATCCACTGAAATGTCTGAATAAGATGAGTTGTACCTATAGTCTTTCAAAATTTTTCAGGAGCCTCATGGACCTGAAGAAGGACTAAATGCCAAATGTTTGCCATTTTTTTCTTCCAGCTACATCATATTATTCGCTCTAATAAAAAAGTATTTATTTTTCTCATACTGTATAATGTAGGGACAATTTTAAAGGCAACATAAAGCTAAAAAATACTGCAATATTGAACGATCTTTCTCTTTAAAGTACCTTACTAACAAGTGAAAATGAATAGACATGCTCTTTTGCTTCTATGTGCAAATTAATTGAAGACTTGTTTGTTTGCAGAAAATAATGCAACTTTGGGCTAGAGAAATCCATGCTGTTTTTCCAGTTTCCTCAGGTGAAAAATTCCAAAACTATGTGTTCCCCATTACCTGAATATTCCTGCTTAGAAATCAGAGACATTACAGAGAGGGTTCCCAGGTTGTCACTGAACTGATAAAGGCTCTGAGCAGAGAGTTGACTGGTGTTACAATTTTGTAGCAATGGCACTGAGTAAACCAGCACTCAAGACATGGAAATACATACGTCAGAGTCAAACAAAGAGTCGAAAGCTGAAAAAGCTGCACAGATCCTTATTCTGAAGTCCTAGGTCTGGCAAAGGGAACCATTGAGAGAATATTCCTCTAGCAAGGATGCAGCAGGATTTGGCTGTAACTTCCCAATGTGTCTTCAGCTGCTCCCCTTTTTAAGCAGAAGTAACAATGAATAAATTGCTACATGTAGTTTGGACTGTATTCCACTTAATTACATTTTCACTATATTGTTTACATTTTTTTTTAGAGATGTTGGTCACTACTGAACTGGCAGAACAGCTGCTCTGGAAAAATTAAAACAGTATATTTTCAATGAAAAGGGAATAAATTGTTCAATTTCCTCTTCCCCACCATTTAGCATCTGCTTTTGTAGCAAGCAATGCTGTGCCCATTCTCTCCAGCAGTTAGAGAGCCACTCAGGATGCTGGACTAGGGGCTGAAAAGGGAACTATACCTTACAAATAGCTGGCAAACATGTTGATTTCTAGCGTGAACTACAGTTCTCATGCGCAGGGGATGTATAGCACCCTCACAGTCTGGCAAAGAGAAAGGAAATACTTTCTCTGGTTGAAATGGTTTAACTTGTAACTGCAGAGAGTGGAGGGGAGGGGGAACGCTGAACAATGCACTTCTTTAAAAAGACACTAACATGCTTCCCTCTAAAAGGACAGGAAGGAGAGACCCACATCCCTGTCTAACCCTCACAGGGCTATATGCAATGGCTTCTAGGCATAACTCTCTGGAACTTTGTGCAATCTTGATAGAGTAAAAAATGAGTCACACTTCCTTTTTAAAATAGTCCAAACCACTATGATCCTGCAAAAGGCTCTTTTTCTCATTGTTACAAATTATTACCAGTATTGCTATTACCACCACTACTACTACACTATTGTATTACTATTAAAATTATTCTTCTCATCTTTACTAATTTGGTGAGATTCTTCTGGCCCAGGCTCTTCAGCTCAGGCTCTAGAGATGAGTTTTCTGCCACAGTGAGAAAATGACACACATTGCTGGTGTTTGCTAGCAAAAGCAGTAGGCAACCCTAAGCACGAGCCTAAAATTGAAGAGCAAGATTGAAATCAATGGATGTCTCTGACATACAGCATGCTCAGCGCTATTGAGTCTTCATCCTGGATAGGCTGACAAGCTGATGAAGTTTGTTACATCATAGTTAGCTACAACACAACTGCTGTTACATCTGCTTTGGACTGAGGTAAGCATGGTACTTGACCTGGGTGACTTTGTGCAGTTTCAGGGGTTTGGCTCTAAAAGACCTGGTTTCAGTCCACAGCATCTGCTAAACGCTGTGGAGGAAAAAATCCAGCAGTTTGTTTGTCCTCCAACTTCTCCTTATGCTCCTTCAAAACTTTACTTTTCTTTTTAAAAAGGGCCTGGGAACAAGAGAAAGATGCAAGAGTCGGAAGGGCAGGATTTAAAGAGATGTCATACATTTAGTTCTGAAAGTCACGCATAACATTATTACTCATAGATTTACACACAACTTGAAAGGTGTGAAATATAAATACCATGCATTTCCCCCATAAAGAGGGCAAATTCAAATAGATTAGTCTCATGATTTTTGCCATGAAATGTTTTGAAAACCTGAAAGTTTTCTTCTGAATTTTTCATCTTTTTCTGTTCATTTTCTACAAGAAAAAAAAAAAAAACAAAAGGGATGTATAACAAACATGCAGGTTCCCATTTCGCTGATTTCTTTTTTTGCATATTGCATAACCTCTCCATGTAGATCCAGAAATAGCCTGATTAGAGGTAACTGTTTTCCCTAATTTAGAGACTTAAGGGCATATCGATCGGCTCTTGAGGTAAGGAAAATAGTAATGATTTCCCTTGCCTACTACAGAATAAAAATACTCCTTCATTTTGTTCTCCTTTTATCTTCCTCTCCTCTTCCCTACATCCTTCAAAATTCATAAACCTACAGAGGTCCTGACTATTTTGTTATGGGTTTTTTAGTGTCAGTCCTTCCATTTTCTTTTTCTGCAGCTAGCAGCAACAGGTTGTAGGCACAGCAAAGGCTGGATGACCACCCATCAGAATTCAGGCAACTCTGCTCTTCTGTTGAAGGTATGGATTTCAGAAGCACATTAAAAGAGTATTCTTACATAAAAGTGCATTTTACCAGACAAGCAAAATGGATCAAAATATGAATTTAAACTTTTTTCTTTCCATGAAGACGACATCTCATAATTAAACTTACATTTTATGTATAAAGAAAACATTGGAAATTTCCACTATTTGTTTATCTTCACTGCTTAAATGGGCACTTTAATGTATCAGCATGCAGAGTGCTCTACTGCTGAACTCACCCTTTTGATGGCACAAATAAAAAGTAACACTTTGCTTTACGAAACCTTACAGATATGATTTGGTCAGCTTTCTCGTATTATTTAGGACAAACAGATTGTACACAAAGCCACTAGAGGCAGTTTTTGCCTTCCTCTCACGCCCTTCGACTCCATTCTTGACATCATACAGAGTAAAGGAAGCTGTTTATAGCACAAAGTGCAGTAACAAAAACCAGACACTGAGTATCTGGGATACAATCTGCATGTGAGGACGTAAGAGCTCCAAGCTAAATTTAAGCAGAGGCACTGCTGCAGTGGCTGATTAGATACTTCCTGTGTACTGCTTTAGCAAGACATCCAGTGGAATATAGGCATCCAGTGATGGCAAAGCTTATAACTGCAAAAGTGCAAACAAATCATCAGACACTTGCAATTAGACTCAAATAGGAAGTAAGACCCAAGACCCAACACCCCATCCAGAACTGCAGTCTCACTGCATTGCTGCGCCCACAAAACAGACACATGCAAGTTGGAGACTCAGAGAGCTCCCTATATGCCCTAGGAACACAAATAGATACATTCCAAGTCTCATGTGGACTGCTTTTAAAGTAATTACTGACTCCACAGAGACCTCTATGTTTTTACTAATAGGAAAATGAGTGGCCATACTATAAATGGGTTGTATAAAAGCCATATTGTTTCCTAAATAGATCCTCAAACAACCTGGATACCGCAGTTGGAACCCTTTCTTAAAAGGGAAGTGGCCTTTGATATGAAGCTCTGATCATGAACAGAGTATAAACAACTCTGGGATCTACCAGGATGTAGTCTTTCAAAGTGTCAGAACATTAACTTAGCTAATATTCATTAAATCCCAACTATGGGTAATGTCTGGAGAAAACTCAAGGGAAAACTAATATCTGTCAGGTGACATACAAGCTGTGTTGACTCACTGCCATGCAGAATTTAATGATTTTCATCCATAAAGGTGCCGCTCATGTGTATTTCTGTTCAGTGACTCCATGAAAAGCATATTGATAAGTCTACAGGGGTTTTGGTTTTTCAGGCATGTGGAGAACAAAGATTTAGATTTCCTATGAAGAGGGAGGAGAGCATTTTGGCTTACTTAAGTCACACTTACTCATGTCAGCCAACACAGGATATTGTTTTTCTTTCATAAGTACACACTAAAAGTATTTCCATTCACAAATGTGTGCAGATAAAGTATTTATGACTTTTGCTACAGGCTACATTGCTAGAAATGCTCCTGGAACCTTGGCACTGCCATAAAGTACAAACCAAAATAGGTTCAGCAAACATGACTGGAGATCCCTTTTTTCACTGTTTGGCCCTATACCTTGTCCCACCCTGTTCACCAAAAGCAGTCACATTCCTTCATATTATGGAAAGGAAAGATTGGTAAAAAGACCAAAACCCAGGCACCCAGTTTCACATGTTTTCTTGTAAATGACAGGAGGAATTTTGACTGAAGTAATGATTACAGAAGGATCTGTAATATTAATTGACATTTTATTATTCGACCAGTGGATATCCTTTAATCAATATCTCTGTGCTGACCTTAATCTGTTTTCTGTGGGTTTTGAGATGTAAGTGGGTACTTTTCAAAGGAAATTAGTCTCTAAAGGAAAATACCAGAACTTCTAAGAACAGAAACTCATCGGTCTGATAAACAATACCGACAAAAAGCTGTTGTAGGACTATTTGTTTCAGTCATTCAGGAGTACACAACCTTCCTGCACTTCTCAGATGAGGTAGATCTGCAAGCCCCAGAGAAGTCGTACTCATGTCCATAAAACTGGTGTGCGCTATCACAAGTCTGAACAAAAGCATCTTGAGATGGGGTGGAGGAGTACATCTCAAACAGGCAAAACATTCTGTGGAAACGGGCTGCTTGTGGCGAATTCTCTGTTCACAGTTTTCAGCATTTAGAAATTGTCAGAATATTGGACTTTGTTAAGGAATTTCTAGTCTGACAAAAACCTTGTGAGATATTTTAGTTCCATCAGGAAAACAAATTTGGTGTTACTAATTTAAGTCTTTTGAAAAGGTCAAGATTCAAATGAAATATTTCAAAACTCTAAATGTGATATTTTATTGAAAAGAAAATCCTGTTTTGTCTGGGGCAAGGATAGTTAATTTGGGTAAACTGATCTGTTTGGGTTTTTGAGGACTTGAGGTTTTGTCCCAACTTCAGATCTTCAGCTCTCATAACCAAAATGAATGAAATAATTGAAACCTGTCCTTTAAGTCCAGAAAAGCTCCCCTGGCACCTGTCAAGTTAGACAAGATATCTACTATTTTTCACCTAAAAATAGAAAGCAGAGTTCTGAAATGTTCACTGTGGTGTAGGCATATGTCCAAAAAAGGAGCTGCATCAGGTTAAAACCACTGCTAGTAGAAGTGTGCCCTTTGAGTTGCCAGCATGCAAAGCTGTTCCAGTTGGGCATTCAGACACCATGACTGCACAAGGCAATTTATCCTTCACCTTGAGACCTCACCAGCACCTTTCCATCATTGAATGAAATGGAGACTGCGTTTATTGGTGGCCCTATTCACCTAATATCTTCTCCCAGGTGACAGTGTCTTCAGAATTGCTTATGACCATGCAGAAGGGATTTCAGAGTTAAACGTTCGGTCAGAAATGGAGAGGCAGATAGTGGAACAAGAGCTTGAAATAAAAGCAGGTGAAAGAGAAACACTCAAACAGAGTTTCAGCCACTTTTAGCAAGTCTATTTATACCTCACCATATCCTTTGAAAACATAAAATTCTAGTCCTAATTTATTAATGGAATGTGCCAGCACCAAGTTATTTTTAAATTTAGAATATAAATGGCCTTCATGAACTAGAGCGAGCAGGCAGCATCTGACATGAGTCTCAGAGCTAGTGTGAAATTTACTTTTAAATTGCTGCTGCCTTTCCAAAAATTATGCACCGTGAGCATGTGGCTTCACTCATGTTAGCTTCTTCTTTAATTAGAAAACAGAACCGCAGGAAGCAGCACATAGACAGGATCTTGCCCTTGCTTGGATGTAAGTAATCCTCTCAGCTCATTTCAGCTGTTTTCTCCCAGTTAAATACAAGTTGTTAAACGTATGTGATCCTGAAAAAAATTCTGAAATTTCCAGATATTTGTAAACACAAAAGGCAAAGATTATTTATCTTTTATTTTATTTCCCACCCTTTTCCTTCTTTTATGGCAAACAAGAAGTGGGGACTGAAGGGAGCTGAAACAAAGAAAATAGGATTTTTTTGGCTCCTGGGGATTTTTATTCCCGATATTAAGTGCAATGAAAAAGGATATTCTTCTGTAGAAGTGTTCTTCAAAAGAACCTTGCAGCTCAGTCTTCAGCCAGCTCAAATCATCTGCTCTTTTAGTTATACACTGTTGACTTTTTCCAGTGGCTGTCCTCATCACAGCTTTATAAGCCCATTAGAGACATGCATTTGAGTGTTTTAGGGAATGACTAGACACAGCAAATGTTTCTCCATAAATAATTTATTTGATGATTTCAAAATTCTCAGCATTCCTGTAAGAAGTGCCTGTCACGGAAGAATGCTGGTAAGAGATGGCAGCTCTCTTCCCCAGTCCCACCACCTGACCCAGGGCCCCCTCCACAACCCACAGAGAAGCTGCTGCAGTTTCTCCTGGGATTTGTTCCTCTGCTGTTTGAGTTAGCGGGAATTTTTCTAATTACTTTAACAGAAACTGAATGGGATCCAGAGCCTTCCTGGTCTTCTTTGCCTTATGAGAATAAAACAGGAAACTGCCTTGCTTTGCAAACAAATGCCCTTAAGCATGACCCAACTTTGGGACAAAAAGTGTGGCAGCCAAGAGTATGGTCTCACAAGCTCTTCAAAGAAGCAGTGCTATTATAAAGAATAAAGATTTACAAGACTAAACCATTGAAGGTTTTGCAAAGGTTCAGTAAATGCTTTTTATACTGAGCTTAGCTCTGTCTTAGTATTTCCAGAATTTAGTACACATAAAAGTGGTTTTGGAGTTGCTTTAGAATAGATGAAAGGATTTTTATCAGTTTTCATTAGTTTTAGGTTAAAAGAACCCTGAACTTTAAATATTTGTTTATGTGAAATATAAAACTCCTCTAAGATAAGTCTTTGACAAGGGAAAAAGTATGTATGTTTTGATACATAAAACATGCATTTGAAACATTACTGCATATGGGGACATTTACTGAGAAAGTTCTTGAGAAAGTACTGAGAAATAAATTGGGTTTCCATAGACAATCTGTAACCTCTAAAAGAACAAATTCATACTATATTAGCTTTCTTGTATCTGTCAGTCAGGCACCTGTAGGGTCCTTGTGTTACTTTTGAGGTAAGAATCTCAGATAAGTCTTTCTCATTACCTTTGTCACTGAAATTTAAAAATAAGTTAAATTATTAATTAAGATTAAATATAGTAGCTGCATACTAATACGCTGGCAATTTATCTATCACTTACAGCAGTGAGTGTGTTTAAATTATCTCACCTCGATGCCTGATAAACAATCAATAGACTTTATTTAATAGCTTCATCTCCAGTGCTAATTGTATCCATTTAAATGAAATTATTCTGACTGTTATTCCACATAGTTATTTGGTGATATGAGTCTTCTGAACAGATATTATTGATTTGGAGCAACCAAGCACCATCCATTACAGCTGTGAAGACAGGAATTAAATATAAATAGTGGGCTATTATTTTGTGGATGTCTTTGTGGACAAATAGGGTAGCAAAAGCAGGATAATTACAAATTTGCACTAATTTGTCTTCTTGATTTATGGGTATATGATTCCTGAAAATAAAATGAGGGCTACAAAGTAATCAAGTTAAGCTGGCAATAGACATAACCTTGTGACTCCTTCAGCAGAAAGGACAAATAATTCATGTGCTGTCAGATTTTAAAAGGTGTTTAGACAGATAAAAAGAACCGGTTTGGCACCTGATGAGATTTACAGCATCGCCTAAAATGATTTTTGGATAGTTAGATTAAATTTAGGAAGCAGGCTAAACAAACAAACAAAAAATATCTTTCATTGTGCCAGATTACATCTACCATGCTGAAAGGAACCATACCAAAAACATTTTCAAAGACGTGAGACAAAGATAACTTTTGTGCAACATTCCTGAGGTTGTGGAGATACAGTAAGCACAACTAAAGTTTTATAGCACATCTGAAGTTACAAGTGAGCTGAACAGAATTGATGGGACATGTGTGGTGTTGGAGATCCAAGAACCAACAAATAATCTGGTAAATGAGAAATTAATTAAAAGATTACATGATAACAGAGAATGTGCTCCTTGTCCTGAGCTTCAAACTAGATGGAGATAGTTCAGAAGACACAGGAAGCAGGAGGGAATGCTAAGTGAGGATTGTTTGCAGTGGTCATGATAAAGCCCTAACTGTACAGAAGAAATTCATTGTCCATAGCACCCACAAACTCATACAGTCTCTGATGAGGGAGGACAATGGAGAAAATGAAATTACAGAAAAGGTGGTCCTGACCTAACATCATTAACAAGCAGCACCAGCACTTGAGAAGCAGCACCAGAACCTGGGTTAGTCTATGGCAGCACATATGATCTGATCAAATCTCATTTTGCATTAGATGCAAAGTTTCTTTGACACATCCTGTAGTTGTTGGAAACAAAATCACACACCTTGATGACATAGTGTGTTGCTGCTTTTGTGCTTTGAAGTGATTTTGTAAGCTACAATAGTTATTCACCCCCACTGCAGGGACTCCCTTGCCCACCTCCTTCATAGGGTTATCTGTTCCCAAGCTGGATGTCCCTTAACTGGATTGTGCACAACAGTTGGGACACTTGTGTCAATTACAAGATATGTTTCCATTTCTGACCTGGCTATCAGGAAGGGCCAGCCAGACTGCTTCTCAGAACGGAGCCACCACACGCTGCTCTAATTCACTTTTTTTCTTTAAGCTATTCCACAACAGAAAAAGATGCAGCATTCACAAGACCAGAAATATGCACAGGACAGGCAAGGATTCTGGGGTCTTTGTGTTCCCAGGCAATTTCCAGAATTTGCATTAAACAGCCACTGAACAAAATGCTTAATAGTGCTATGAGCAGGATGTGAACTCAAGAGTCACTTTAGGCTGGATTTTGACTAACAGTTCTCATTTTCTGGAGGTTCCCAAGGTAGTTGGCATATAAGTCCAACCTGATTTTGATCCCAGATAGCAAAAGGAAAATGGGATAACAGTGAGATTTAGATCTCACCCCTCCAAGGAGAATGCCTGTAACAGTCATGAATTGTGTTTCATGCCGAATATATCACAACACAGGGATCCATGCATTTCTCCAAGTGTCCCATGGACTGCTGGGCAGAGAAGTCACTGTTATAGAGGCAAAGGTGCTTTCTAAGCAGTAGAACAAAGTGTTTCAGTGAACTCTGTGATGAGCCCCAGGAGACGAGCCTGAAACCTGACAAAAGTCAAGTATAAGAAGTCGTTGGGATCTGTCCATCAATACTGAGACTGACAGGCTTCTCACCGCAACCAGAGGCAAAGCCAATGTTACCCACAGAATCAACCATTTAGGTTGGAAAAGACCTTTAAGATCATCAAATCCAACCATAAACCTAACACTGCCAAGACCACCACTAAACTATGTCCCTAAATCCCACATCTACACGTCTTCTAAATACCTCCAGGGATGGTGACTCAACCACTTCCCTGGGCAGCTGGCAGCTGATAAGACTTCTGAGAATCTAAATTTCAGACTGAGATCGTTTTGTGCATTTGCTGTCATGCCAGTCACCGGAGGTTTTGTTTATATTTCCCTAACTCCACCAAGGCCAGGTTCATGGGTCCTGAAGACAGTGAGCCTACAAGCACAGCTCAGGCATAACTCTGGTTTTGCATGAGTGTGCAAGCCTGGATACACATAGTCACTTTATATATCAAAAAGTTTATCTAGGTTGATTATTCATGGGTAGTGTGCAAGCTGCCTATAAACAGAGTACCTGGTTGAAAAGCAGGAGGCAGGCAGAACTTGCTGTGCTTACAGACATTTGGGAGTCTTTTCTTTCAAATCTATGTAAGTGATAGCAGAAAACTCTTGAAAGTAGCTATCACACTACATCGTTTAGAGCTTCATGAAAATCAACCCTTTGTAAAGTGATGACAATAGAAGAATTAGCTAAAACCTCTTTTCAGCACAAAAGAGAAAACCCTTTTGTTGATACAAACCCCCATGCAACTTTCTATTTTTACAGTAATTAATCTTACATGAATTATCTTTGATTGGTTTTAATTGCATAGTCAGACTGTCAACCAAAACACAAACCTCTTTTGAAATACATTGGAGTTTTTAAAATGGAACTGATGAAGGAATTTGACATTAATCTACAGTTTATCTCACAAAAATGAAGATATTCCCAGTAGTAAAAGACAATGCCTATTAACTAGGATAACTTTGCTAGAAATCAGATGCCAGAGTTGCAAATCTCTGAGCATCATAGGCAATGAATAAGCAGAGGTACTGGTACACCACTGCAACACAAAATTAGTCCAAGAATGAAAAAAGATCATTTCAACATTGTCTTTAACTTAAATAGAGCATATTTCCATTCTTGGATGCATTTCAAACCTATTCTAAAAAGAAAAAAAGAAAAAAGAAAAAAGAAAATGAAAAAAGAAAAAAGAAAAAAAGAAAAAAAAGAAAAAAAAAGAAAAAAAGAAAAAAGGGGTCTACAGTGGCTTTCCTAGCTGAAAATCTTTCCATTTTTAGCAATAAAAATGCCTGGCTAAGATCAATGAATGTTTATACAGAATCTGAAAGAGTACAAACAGAAGGCACAATCCAGTTATTCTTTTGAAGGCAAAATTCTGTTATTTACTCTGCATCTTGAGACACATGAAAACCTTCTGTAGAATATAATGACAAAGTGATTATTATACGGCAGCTACTCACTGCATAAAACTTGCTCCATCTAATGCCCAGTTCCGCTTCCCCTTGATACTGATATCATATTTTGGCACCAAATTACAAGAATCAAGGTCAGCTTGATCTTGACAGTTTGCAAGGAAGTCAGGGAAACTGCTACACACCATCTGAGTGGGAGAGAATAGGGACAGTGGATGGAAAGGACCTGAAGGTTTATTTTTAGGGCTTCTTATTGCAAATCGAGTAGTATAAATTAATTTCTGATCTCTCTTACGAGTAGATGTAGTTCTTACACAGTGTAACCAATACCAGTCCGCTAAGGTAGGGAATGAGGAGCATGAGCTCAAACAGTGATATTTATAACATCCATAGCAGAAAGATAAATTCTATGCCAGTATCTTGCACAGTGAGGATTGCAGGAGGGCTTTGGATGAGCAGTGCTGAAATGAACCTATGGAGCTCAACCCAGTTGTTATTCTCTGAATGATGGACTTAATGGAAAGGCAGGACACCTGGGTCATAAAGGGTAAGCAATGAGACATTTGTGGGATGTTGCTTGCTGGGGCAGGAGCAGAGAACATCTCTGAGGCTCCAGTGGTGGAGGTCTGCAGTCACTTACGGAAATGAGGGTCCTTCTGCTGAAACAAAGAAGACAGGAGAGCAACACAGGAAGTGTGCACACGAGAGGTGTATCTGCTAATAGCATTGATTGCCTATATGTGACTTCATTACAGGCACTGAACTACTACTGCAGAGCCTGGGGGCAAGGATCCATCACAGAGCTCCTCACTGCACAGGCAGAAGAGCTTCCACCAAAGTTATCACCCAGAAGCTTTATCACTGACTGGAACCAGCATACATCTGCAATTGTTCCATCCAAACTTTGCTTTTGATAAAGAAATTAAATACCAAATGCTCTTCTCCTGGGTTGAGAACTCTGCCAAGCATCAGCCTAGTGAGAACTTTTATAATAAAAATTTATTCATTTCTGGGAGCTGGAGTTTTGTAATGGGTAGAATGAGTCATTCTTTACTAGTGCAGTAATATAGAGCTACAGTCTAATCACAGATTCCCATCTGTACTATTTATTTGTGAATTTATCTTAAAATATGAAGCCATTTCAGCCACAATTTGGAGTTTTTTCCTGCCACATTTTACCCTTGTTCCCTCCCTTTCCTTTTGCCTATAAACATACTTACACCCCTTTTTTTCACACAGTCAGACAACCTCTGCATTTTTCTTATATTCTAACATTTTCCAGCAGCAAACAAAAGACTAAGTGCATTTATGAATCATTGGAAAACCCAGATGTATATCTCCTTTCTTCAGCCCTTAGTGTTGTCTATCCTAAACTTACTTTTTATTAACAAATGAAACCTAGCACATAAGTTCATTGCTTCAAGACACTCAGAATAGGTCTAAATTAAGGAGGAGCTACTATGTAGATCCAAGAAAAATCAGAAAGAAATTGTAAATTATAAAACAAAGTTCTATTGCTTCTCCAGTGTAAGTTTGGTTGGCAGATTTCAGTGAGTGCTGGAACTTGTTTAGTTAGAGTCTATTAGGGACACACTAATTGTATTCAGATTATAAATTTAAAATGAATATATAATCACAAGGGTAACATTTAAAGTTAAACTAACCCCATGCTTTCCCACTAGTGATCTATTACAAAAGTGACAACAGTATTATGGCAACGCAAACACAAGTGTTAGTGTGTACTTAGACTGCGAACAAAATGCAGTTTAGCCAAAAGCTGCTTATCTATGTAGTGTTTGAGTTAGATCAGACTAATCCAGAAAAAAATTAGTTCTAGCAGTATCAGTATTCATGTGGTTAAAGGTGCTTTTTTAATTTGAGAGTTTTGAATGAGAACAAGTACAATAGATGGATAAACAAACTCAAATGGATGGCAATCTGTGAATTATGAGTCTTAGACAGAGATAATATCAGAATTTAGCTGACATTAAGTATCACATGCTACCAATAGCTAGCTGTCACTAGCTTCACGACCAGACAAGCTACATCTGTTGAACAGCTAAATAATTAAAGAGGAGATATTAAGGAGTGATTTCTCCAGTTAAATAACTCAATTAGTAAGCAGTCAGCACAATAAGCAGTTATGTCATGCAAGGAAAAAGCAGTGAATTTTACAGAAAAAGAGGTAAACTTGAGCTCTCTTTATTTTTTGTTGTTGAAACAGTTTATTTCCACAACCTCCACCACAGCCCCATGCCTCAGCTTGAACATCTCATACACTGATAGCTGCTATTCACAATGTGGGTTAATGTATTTCTTATTCATTTCTACAGGAATGAGAAAGGTTTAGGAAGGAAAAGATTTGATTATTCAGTTCCATAATACTTGGTGTTTGACCATTGCACAAAGTTGTATAATGGACAGCTCCCATTGCACTCTGCAAGCAATTCTTGCTCCAGGGTAGCCAGCTACATCCTTGCACTGCAAGTGAGGATGATCCGAATCCCATTTCGGAGCAATGTGCTGTGAAGGCAAGTGTACCACTGAGATTGAATAGTCAGATGACTTGATAACAAGGGATTTATAGCCATGAACAAATGCAGGTGAAAAACCAACTTGCGCTGGTAGCAGCACCTAAGAGCTGAATATTTCCTTTTACTTGCATCTCTCTGGGGATTAAGGAGGTAAAAACTGTAATGAGGACTAGCATTAGTGATCACATAGACAAATATGATAGCCAGAAACAGACAAGTTTGGTAGAAAAAAACTCATGCCCCACAAATCTGTAGGTAATCTTGAAAGAAGTGGGTGTGCCCAAGGTGCTCCGAGTAGCAGAATATTCTCAGCTTATCAGAAAGCTCCTAACAGCATCTCTTTTCCTAGGTATACTAAAATGTAATGCTATGAGAAGAAAGGTCGCTCATAGGTTCACAACCAGTTAGAAGTTAGGAAGACAAAAGCTGGAGTAGAAAGTCAGCTTTCACTAGAGAGAAGTTACACCTAGATCCTTTGAGAATCTGTGCTGGGAACTCTTCTCATAAATGGAAAGGATATGAAGAGTGAAAGAACTACATTTCCAAATGAAACCAGTTTTTTACAAGAGAATCAAAAACTAAAACAATGAGTAGAATGATCTCACGATACTGCGTGACTTTGCAATAAAATGGCAAATTAAATTCAGTGCCAATTAATGTAGAGTAATGCACATAGGAGAAAAAAAAATCTGCACATAAAACAAATGAGGGACTCTAAATTAGCTATTACCACTTAGGAGAGGATGTTGGAGTCATTTCGGACAGCTCTTGGAAAATATTGACAGTGCTCAACAGGAAAATTGGATTATAGCAATTATTAGGAAGGGTGGAGAGCAAAACTAAAAACATCATTTTGCTGCTGCGTAAATCCATGACATAGGGACGCAGGTGGACATATAGATGTAGCTGTTCCTTCTTTAGGAAGATGTAACCAACCCAGGAAAGACACACAGAGAACAACAAAGAAAATTATGTTGCCATAGAAGGAGAAACTAAATAGGCACGGCCTGATCACAGTACAAGAGCTGATGGGCGTGTGACAAGATTGCCATGCACTGGAGGTCAGGGAGCAGCATGAGCAGCTGCTTCTAAGGGTAGACAAGCCAGGAGCCACTGGTGACAGGGCATGACAGTGGCCCCTCCAGCAAGGGTGCAGTCCCACAGCACTGAAACAAGGCAAACGGAGCAGGTCCAGGGGCAATCTCTGCTTCAGCCTTTGGTCGCCACCAGGCATGTCACCTGTCACAAGGGAATGTCCAAGGGCAATCAAGAAACTTAAGTCAACAAGGCCAGGCACACCACACCCACATACAATGTAGTTCATGCAGGGACCAAGCACCAAGCCTTGGGCTTAAACGGGGCTCCTGGGCTGGTGAGTGAGGGTGGGTCGGTCATTCATATGGCGGTTCTTCATTTTGTCTCTTGCTACTGATGGAGAAAAAGGGTGTCAGCTATGAAGGACTTTAGCCTGGGCATCTGTGCAGCCTTGGAGATTATTAGGGAATGGACTGGGTTTAATGAGCTTTGTAAATGAATCGGCAAAATGGAATACACAATTTTAAATCCCAAACTTGTGTTAATATAGTGACTAAATGATTTGTGATTCATTCCTGTCCCGCTCTATTTTAGCAAAGGATAAAAACAAGCTCCGATTATTTGGCCTTCTTTGCAAAACTAGAATCAATATTTTTAACTAAGAAAAGACTAATGAGGCTAAATGAAAAATAAAAAGACCAAAAGTTAAACAGGGAATTCTAATAGCTTGCTTCTTTAAAAAAAAAATTAAAAAGTCATACAAATTTATTTTATAACTGTGAGTTAGCCAGCAATTCTATGAAACCACAGTAGTTGGAAAATGCATTCACCTTTCTGTGCATATTGTTGACCCAGTTGGAGGTCTTACTCACAGTGAGTTGAAAAGATGTTACACTTGAGAATAGAGCTGTTATTGTTTTCAAATTTATAGAGATATCTAGAGGTAATTGTAAACCATTTGAGTGACTGCCTTAAGCTATACTGAAATGACTGGCAGCCTTTCACAACAGTTACTCAAAAGGAAGTTATAATCCCAATAGCAGCAGATGAACAATTATGGAAATACCAGAAGATGTTTGGAACAGATTTTTGTCTGAAATTTTTCCAGCAGATTTCATCTGGAATGTAGCACTGGAAGGGACCTCCTGAGTTACCGAATGCAATTTTCTGTTATCACCGCTAACAAAGTCAGAAACACCATGAATTTGGCAAGACCTCTGTGATGGTAAACTGCCAGTCTCCCTGGCACAGGGAAAAGCACAAGCAGGTAGCCAGCCATGGCTGAATTTACTGAAAATTGCTACTGAAAGGTAACAGTTTATCAGGGACTGACAGGAAACTGGAGTTTGCAGGGTTGAGCACCAGGATGGAGATTACAGGGCAGAACTACAGTGGAGTCTGCCCAGGGGAGGGCTGAGGATGGCTGGGTGCCCCAGGGCTTGGGAGCCAGAAGGTAAGAAGAACCTAAACAGCTCCAGGACAGAGGCATAAGGGATAAGAAATATCTGTTTGTAAATTAACCATGCTACTCCTTAAAACAAATGAACTGGTGAAAGCAGCTCCTGAAGAGCTCCAGCTGTGTAACTTGCAAATCTTGAGGGCAGTTTCTGTCAACAGTCTTGTCTCCTGAGCCAGCCTCACAGACATCAGCACTGATTTTTAGTCTCTTACCTCTTAGAGCTCAGAGCAAGACTGTGTTTAGCTGAACCTTAAATGAAGACCCAGGTAAATTCTTATTTAACCACCTGGGAAAAATCCAGTAAAATAGCTTAGAGTATGGTAACCCATTCATGCAAATTTAAATCAATAGGTATAAGTCCACAGTGAGAAGGAGTTCCTTGTGACATATTGGACCACAAGGACTTGTTTCAGAGCAGTGGGGCAATGAAATGTTTCTCATCCTCAGGTGGCGTTCCCCATGTTTGGCAGGGTTGCCCAAAGCTCTCCAACTACCAGGCAGTGGGAGGTAGGGAGGAAGGGGAGGAAAGCTTCCTCCATGCAGAGCCACCCACCAGCATCTTTTAGTAATCCTTGGCAGTTTGTGACAGGCTCACTAGACTGTGACCCCCAAGGCCAAGTACGTGCAGGAGAAAGGATCAAACTGTGTAACAGGTTGCTGGAGGCTAAAAAGAGGTGGATTATTTTCATGTTGCTCACTGCCTTGTGTATCAAATTAGTGAGCCTGACTCAGTCAAGGCTGTGCACACTGCTGCATGTGAAAGTAACGGACAGGCATGCCACGGACTCCTTCCCTTGGGGGTGATGATTTGAAATGCCAAGTCCTACCCCAAAGGGGGGAAATAACCCCAGGCAACAATCCACATGGGGTACCAGCCATATGGAAAGCAGCTTTGCAGAAAATGACCTGGGGGTCCTGGTGGACAACAAAGTGAACATGAGCCGGCACTGGGCCCTTGCTGCAAAGAAGGCTGGTGGTATCCTGAGCTGGATTAGACAAAATATTGCCAGCAGTGTGAGGGAGGTGATCCTTCCTCTCTGCTCAGCACTGGTGAGGCCACACCTGCAGTGCTGGGTCTAGTTCTGGGCTCCCCAGGATGAGAGACATGGACTCACTGGAGAGAGTCCAGTGAAGGGCTGTGAAGGTGATTAAGGGATGGGACATATGAGGAGAGGCTGAGAGAGCTGAGACTATTCAGCCTGGAGAAGAGAAGGCTTAGGGGAGATCTTATCCATGTGTATGAATACCTGATGGGGAGGTAAAGAAGATGGAGCCAGGCTCCTCTGGGTAGTGTCCAGTGACAGGACAAGAAGTACTGGGCACAAATTGCAATACAGGAAATTCTACTTCAAGATAAGAAAATACCTTTTATATGTGAAGGTAGTTGAACACTGAAAGAGGTGGCCCAGAGAGGTCATGGAGTCTCAAAATTTGACCAGACATGGACCTGAGCAACCTGCTTTCACTGACCCTGCTTTGAGGAGGGTGGTTAAACTAGAGGTGCCTTCTCCAGAGATGGCTTCCGGCCTCAGTTATTCTGCAATTCTGTAATTCTATGTTTCTAGGATTTTTACTTTTTTATAGTAACTGCCTCATGACCCAGTGATTCTTTGTGTAGAATATAGCAGTGATTTGCACAGCACTGCTTGGAACAGAAGAATAACCATTTACAAGCAGCCTTGAGCAATTTTTAGCATGATTTAGCACCAGTCAGGGAATGGGATTTTCCCGCCCCACAGTGAGGCAGGAAAGCACTGTGACCCCCACTGTACAGACATGAACTGATGAGGATTTATCCATGGCTGGGCCTTACAATTAGAGGTTTTATTTGAAAAATAAAACAGAACTCTTCTGGTTCTCCCCCTGTGCAGAAAATAGATACAGGCTACAGAAGACAGTCTTAGGACAGGAATTTGCCCAGTTAACTTGACAGTTAGGAATGCACCAAGTAATTTTATGGTTATTTCACCAAACTGGGCTCAAAAAATGCAAGCAATTAACGTGATCCATGCCTACCTCAGAATCCTCTGCCAGTTCTTGTATATACTTCCCTCCTTTCCTCTGACCCTGACCACACTCCCAGTGGCTGTCTCTGGCTGCCTTGATGCTCTCTGTCTCTCCATGAGAGGCAGCAATCCTTTCTGGGTCTCCAGTGCTCCTCCTGGCCAGGTCCAAGGGGGAATTAAGCTCTTGCATTTCTTCCTGTGCAATGCAGCACAGTGCTGGGGGCAGAAAATCTGGAGAGAATACCACACCCATGCCTCTTGTGGCCCTCATCCCCGAAGGGAACAGCAGCATCTGCAAAGGGAAATCTCACAGGATCATTTTATCCGCTGACTCTGCTGTCCTGCTGCCAAGGAGAAGTGACAGCCTGGCCCTTTGTCAGCAAGATGGATTTTAATGGACTGTCGTCCCCCTCCCCGAGAAGTTCACCTGGTGAGCCCATCAAAACTGAGGAAACACTGAGCAGTGTGGCATTTGCTGGGCAGCAATAGGCTTGAACAACTTGTGAACATGCTGGTAATGCTTTCTTCCACACCTCTTGTCAGGCAAGTTCTCTTCCTGAGGACAGACCCAGTGCTTTCACCACTCTGCAGCGCCCTTGCCCCTCTGGGCATAAAGAGACTGTCCTGGAAGAGACATCCCCTGTCTCCATCCCTCGGTACAGGCTGGATCAAGAGCAGCCCCTGGGCCTTGCTGCCTCAGAGCCACACTGGCACTGTGGAGAAGAGAGGAAGTTATCAAAACCTGTTAACGGCCATCTTGAATGACTTTCTCCTTTGAGAACAGGGCACCAGGAGGGGAGTTACTAATTGCTGGGAGCAGAGCTCAATGCCAGCAGGCATTCAGGCAAGAGGTCGAGTCTCACTCTTGCCTCCTGTGTATAATGAAAAGAAAAAAGAAAAAAATGTTATTACACTTTATAAAAGTCTTCAAAAGTTAAAAAAGTGTAATTTTCTTGTGACACTGTCTGTCTCTTTCCCCTCTGAACTGTCAGAGGAGTCAAAATCCAATCTCCAAAGTAAATCAAAAGGCCATCCCAAGGTATCTGGCAGATTTAATATGTTTGAGGGTAGAGTCTTCTCAGGTGGGTTTTAATTAGCAGTTGATTTTCTTCCAATGAAAAAAAGCAAAGGATGTGTGTCCTGAAACAGAGAAAGGAGATGTGCATAACATCTTGAGAGCTTCATTGATTTGTCTGTTTTCCTCAAGTGGTGCTATATTCTTCTGTTTTCATGTGGAAATATACAGAAATGTAAACATAAATGGAAGTATGTCTTACGAACTGAGGAGGAAAAGGATAACAAAAAATGCAGACCAAGCATTTAAGGACACTATTTTTTCTGCAGTATGGCTGTGCAAAGCAGTCTTGACATCACAACACTATCAGTCAAATATCATTTAGCATAAATTGTCCTGTGACTTCACTAAACAACATATTTGCTAAAAGTTATGGTTACATAATGGAAAAAAAAATCCCATATTGTAAATAATATATTGATCCACTGATGGACAACCATCATCTAACACATTGTTAGATAATGTGTCCGCCAGACACATAATTGGTAGACTAATGAATAGGATAGTTCATATGTAATTTACTCAAAGAAATATGCCTAATTTCCCAGATTTAAATGAATAATTCAGCTAGATGTGTTTGTTAGCAGAGAACCATTTGGTGGCTAATATTAATATTTTTTTAAGGTCCAAGTGAACAAGAACTTTTTACTGAGTTTGAACAGAGGCTCTTTAGAGAGTTTATAGCATACCTGCTGATGCCTTTTTTATGGGAAAGATGACCACAGATAACAAATGTACCTCCATGCTCATGTATTTCCATAAATTCAGGCATAAACAATCAGCTTAGTGTTTTTCCCATCAAAAAATCTCTAAGAGTCAGCTGCATAACAAACTCCAGTGTCTGTGGATAAGAGCCCAAATTCAAATTAACCATTGGAAATCTTTATTTGAGCTCATTTGTACATTTGCAAATTATTTATCTATAAATATAAGCTTCAGCTTTTGGCAAATGCATCTGATCCAAGTAGAGACCAGAGCAGAATATAGGGTTGTGCAAAACTAGACAGCTCAGCTGAGAAAGGTGGACTTTGCAGTGGCAGCTGGAATATTTGACGGAACTTGGGGAGGTGCAAGGTCTTCCGAAGCCAAGGCCTCCTAAATTGGCTAGAAGGAGCATCTGACTTGGTTAACTACAGGTTTGTGGGTACAAGTGGTAAGACCAGGTCCAGAGCCTTTGCACTTTTAGTGCTTTCTCCTGCAGCTGCTCTTTTGCTTCTCAAGAGCTTGCTCAGGAGACCCTGGACGTTAAAAGCAGGGGACTCACCCTGTAATGTGGAGTCACGGGGCTGCGTCAGGGGCCATCCTGAGCTTAGTGCAGAGGTGCATGGTGCCTTCTGCCTCCTTGGCCTAATGATGAGGTTACCATGAAGTACACAAATCTCATCAACCCTTCTTCACCAAACATCCAAACCTTGTGTATTGGCTTTGTGTGGCAAGGTTTTGGTAGCGGGGGGGTGTTACAGGGGTGGCTTCTGTGAGAAGCTGCTGGAAACTTCCCCTGTGTTCGACAGCCAATGCCAGCCGGCTCTAAGTTGGACCCGCCGCTGGCCAAGGCCGAGCCAATCAGTGTTAGTGGTAACGCCTCTGTGATAACATTTT
>JAVJGG010000029.1:1468586-1493957 GCA_035590195.1 Aviceda cuculoides
CTGTCCAGCTGAGGAGGGGGGAGTGATAGAACGGCTTTGGTGGGCACCTGGCATCCAGCCAGGGTCAACCCATCACACCTTGAAAAGAATAGCCATCATTTGTGGACAGTTATTGTACATGCTAAGAGATTTCAGCACACAACAGAGAAGCTATCTGTACATATTTCCTACAAAAAAAAGAATTCCTAAAAGTGCAATATTTTACTTGCAAATAGTGCTGATGGAGTGTTAGAGGCAATATATTGTGCTGTCTTTTTCAAACAGGTTGAGAATAAATGGGCTCAAACTTGTGCTTGCTGAAAGTGATAGAAAGATAGAAAGGTGAATTCATCCCTCTGCTTACATATATCATACAAAATCCCATCCATACTTCAGTATCACTCAAAATGTTATAATAAGGAGAATCAGGAATTTAAAAACAGTCAAAGGTCTGGAAACCATCATTATCTTTAATTTTAAAATAACACATTTAAAATTAAATCTGCCCACTTCTGTCTGAGGATTTTATTTCCTTCATACCTGAGTGGATATTCATGGGAACAGTAAAAGTCACTTGACCATAGGCGTATACCTTTGGAAAAATCTACTGCTGTTTCACATCATAAAGGAGCAAATTTTTTAAAAATTAAATTATCCATTTTTCACTTAATCTCATTCTCTGAATGTCTAAGCCATTTTCAATAACATCATTGTAAAAAATCAATCTGAAACAATCATCTACCATGGAAAATTTCAATGTGGCTTGTTAAAGTATGGTTTTGCTAGGTGAAAGGTAAGGTAAGTAAGTGAAATAAACTATAAATAGGTTTACAGAAGAGTAGATTAGGCACTTTTAAAGCTAAATTTCATACTGCTCACTACACTTTGCCGAACATAAAACACATGCTACGATCCCAAAGCAGTGGTCATTGCAAATTGATGCACATTTTAACTAGAACAAGGCACTGGGTACCCATTAACTCATTTTATTTTAATTTAGCAGGAAAAGCTTTCATTGTAGCCATTAGACAAGAGAGAAACCTTTGGCATTAAAGTAAGATAGAAAGCATATATAGAAATAAAATAAAAATTTAATTTGCAGCATGGGGACTGGTATGTTTATATTAACAGAACTTAAAGACTTAGTTCTAAATAATTGAAGCTGATTAATAGAAATGGGAAATATATCAAAAAACATTAAAAAACCTGGAGAGAATTAATTTTAGAGCTCTGTAGAAGGAAACTCACCCATGTTTTAATACATATTTTTACAGTTATGGCTTGAGAAAATAAAACCAAGTTGTTTTCACAGTTGTTTGTAGTATATTTGTAGCAATTATAATTTTCCGCACTTTCTTGTAATAATTGGTTGGCAAACAGGGCAGAGAAATGTACATTTTCAGGCACAATATTCCACCTTTCTTTTCCTCAGTTCTGGGAATAATTCTTTTCTTTTCTTTTCTTAAATGTAGCTTTAAAAAATATGTATTTTGGAGCAAACCTGGCCATCACCTTCCATTCACTATTTATAGAGTCTATTTAGAAGAATCATGAATTTGTTACATTAGGTAATATGAATAAAGAAAAAAAAATTAAGCTTTCAATCCATATTAGAGTGGGAAAAAAAATCCCTCTGAAGCTTGGGATAGAGCAAGTTAGGGTTTTTTTTAATGTGATTCTTCTCCTGGATGCTCTATACAGCTTTAACCGGAACAGACTTTGGATAACAGGGCTTGATAACAGTCCAGGGTGCTATGTCTGGTTTGCTGTCCACATGGTTTCTGCCTAACCCTGGGAGACAGAAGAGAGACGTGCCAAGAGACAGAAATGGCTGTGCCTCCAACCCCCTGTTTCTTGTCCAACCTAAACGCCATCCCATGGGAAGTGGGGTATCAGGCTTAGCATTCTCAGAGGCTTCACACTGCCCCTGAGCCTGCCAGGCTGTCCAAAGCCTGGGGTTGCCAGTGCTTACCCAGACTCCAGCATGCACCCAAACACCCACATGTACCCAGACACAAGAAGACAGACTCAAACTCTGTTTCCTTTTTTCTCAGACATGTTAGGTTTAACAAACCAAAAGCCAGCCTCAGAACAGCTCTTAATTCTCCTTTCTGTGTCCACATGGTGCTAAGTAGCATACAGGGCTCCTGATCCATGGTGCAGGCTCCTCAGACACACAGACAATTTTTTCTGCTCATAGAAATAGCAACTGTACAGAAGACATACTGAGCTCTGCTTGTCTTGCCAATTTAAGCTTTGCCTATCAAGAAGGACACACATATTGTGTGATTCTGACATGGCAGAATCTGATAAGAAATTCATCTTTCCATCACATGCCTCCTTGAATTTCAGCTTACAATGTAAATATGTATAAAATGCATACTCTAGCTCTGTAGAGATGCCTTTTTTAAAAAAGCGTCAAATCCAGTCCCTATAGCAATAACTCCATTTGCATACAAGTGGGCTGAGCTACTCTTCAGAGGGATCTGAAGCCCATTTTCCAAGCAATTGGGGACTTATCATGTTCCTACTCTGGGATTCTCCATTTTGCTGTAGGCAACGAAGTCACCAGGACTCTGTGAAGCACTGAGGTCCACCCGCACAGAACAGCTTGTGAGACTGGGGCCTGGGCGCAAACAATAGCAGTTTTCTTGGCAAGCTTAAAAGACCTTCTTGTTGGCAGATTGAGGAAGCCCACGCTTCTCCTACTGCACTGCCGTTGATAAGTATCAGAGAAGAGCATTAATCAAACATGCAATACCATTATTTTTCCAAATTGAGGTCTCAGGTCTGTGATAAGCACTTCTCTTAACACAACATTGCACAAATATTATGCAACCACACTTCAAAACTGCTGCGTTGAGAAATTTGTATAATAATGAGTACTTTTTTGGAAATATTGCTCCAGTCTTGCCTCTCTCTAGGCAGGGAAGGCTGATCATGAGCAGAGTGCTACATGCTGCATGAGTTAATTTATCTTTTTATCTGCTTTTGGCTTATAGCTCACTTACAAGTTTGTGAAAAACGACAGAGTGTCAACATCTTGCCATTAATGGGCCATGTGACAGACGCTCAGCACAGCAGGCTGAAGAGAAGCATCTGAGTCCTGCAAACTCTCCTAACTGCTAGATTTACTGATGGATGACAGAGCTCCACGGTGCTGACAAAGATGCTAGTGACCTTACTTCCAAACATGCTAGATGGTCTCCAGTTTACAGCAGTACTTCTAGGACATAAGATACAAAAAACAAGCATGTTTTTAGGGGGGGAAGGGTTGATTTTTAAATATGCAAAATGGTTCAGAAGCAGTGAAATCTCTAAAGAGAAATGTTTTGGAAATGTTTCTGTGATCTACAGAAAGAGAAGATCTCCTTTTAAAAAGTCAATCCACAGAATAGTAGACAATTTCCAACTTTTTCCCCACATACCACTTGTCCTCTACTTGAAACTTTATTATTAACCTGTGACAATACTTAAACTGGTGAGATCTTGTTAAATATTTGGAAAGAGAATGGTTTTGTAAGGGAACTTTGCCAGGGCAACAAAGCACTTCTTATAACATTTCTTGTTAACTTCCATTTGGTTGTTAAACATGTTTTGTTTTCCTCCACACAGAACAAACACTCAATCATTTTCAGGCTTTAAAAGGGAACAAAA
This sequence comes from Aviceda cuculoides, assembly GCA_035590195.1. Taxonomy (NCBI): domain Eukaryota; kingdom Metazoa; phylum Chordata; class Aves; order Accipitriformes; family Accipitridae; genus Aviceda; species Aviceda cuculoides. The sequence continues at coordinate 1,472,223 of JAVJGG010000029.1, forward strand.
ATTAAGATAGCACATGCTTTCTGTCTCAGCCTGTGTTGTCTCTGAGAAGTAAATATATACATCCTTCTTGCCTGTGAGGATGAGTATCAGAAAAGTAAAAGTAGGACACACAAAATAAAAGCATTACTGAGTCATAGCTACATACACAGCAAAACCAAAAGCTCATTATGACAACTTAGAGGAGCTGTTCATGTACAGCCTGTGGTGCATTTGCATCACCATTTTAGTTCAAGCCAGGAACAGCTCAAAGATCAGTACTCTCAACACACTGACACAGCAGCAGAGCACACAAACTAGGTTCCTTTGAGGTGAGGTACCCCCAGAGACACGCTCCAGGAGGAGATCTAATGTACCCCAGCCACAAATGGGCATTCAGGCCACAGAACCAGGCTTGAGCCAGCCCAAAGAAAAATCCTTGAAAAGCACATCATGTGGACATGTGGCCCTCAGCACCATTTCTTGCCACAGATCCACTTCCATTGTTCCTTGCTGAATGAAACATAACCAATGAGTGCTGAGGGGTTCAGGAAAAAAGTTAGGGGTGTGTGAATCTGTAGTCAGGTCAGGTACAACCTGCTCCCATTCTGCCCATCAGTGGGGTGCAGTGATGGCCCATCAGGGTTTAAGGTTGTTCCAGCCAAGGAACTGAGGGAACAACAAATCCCAAATCTCAAGATTGAGAGGCAGGGTTTGGAAACAGAGTAAAGAATCTGTGGTCTAATATTAGCTCATATAACCATAATGTCTAAGGGGAGCCAATAAGAGTCCAAAAGCTATATGGACAAATTGAGTATTTTTGTAGTAAGAGACATCCTGTGTGAGTGCTGCAGCTGGCTCTCTGACCTCAAAAGCAGACAGAGACAGGAGCTCATCAGTTTAGGAAGAAGCCATGAGCTGTGGGAGAGAGATTTGTAAAATACTCTTCAAGACACTGAGAAGACAGAAATGTGAACTTACTGCCTCGTGCAGGTAGTAATGTAATACTAAGGAAGGAATTACTTCCTGTTCCCACAAACATGAGCTGCAGTAAAGGGCAGCGTCTCCCTTCTGCTCCAGCCTAGGGAAGACAAATTCCCATGGATGTGCTGGATGCTCCATGGTGATCACACAGTGAGCATCTGGGCAGGGACCGACTGCAAGGCTTCGCCAGCCAGCAACACCAACCAACTCTGTCACTGGAGAGCTGGTGCAGGGTTGTTATGGAGCTGAGTGCTGGGTAAAGTAGCCTTCCCTCATTAAAACTCACATATCATGGAGATACATTTGACCTATGTATCATTAATGATTGCCTTTACTGCTACATCATTACTGCAGTAAATAATGGGTGGATTTCTGTCCCACGTAGGAGAGCTTTGATCCTAGACAAGCTTGGAAGTATGCCTCTCCCAGTTTGGAGACAAGACTTTTCTTTTTTAGTGTTCCTTCTGTTTTCTATTCCTGCATGTATTTAAATGGTTAGTCCTTCTCAGAATGACAGCTAGACACAGAGAAAAGGAAACATTCATAGATTCAGCTTTTCCAGAAAACAATGATTCAAGATTTAAAGGAAGGGGGGGCAGTTTAGGCCAGTTTAAATAAATTCTGGCCCACCCAGCCACTCTCTCACTCTCCCTCCTCAACAGAACAGTGGGAAAAAATGAGACTAAAAATCTCATGGGTCGAGATAAAGACAGGGAGATCATTTACCTGTTACGATCATGGGCAAAACAGTCTCAGCTTGGGGAGAAATAATTTCATTTATTGCCAATTAAAACAGATTTTGGTAACAAAAAACAGTGACAAAAAATGGCCCCAAGGTGCCACCATTTTGGTCAAGGGGCTCAGCCATGCCCTGCAGTGCATCGGTTGGAGCTGGCTGGCACCAGCTGTGTCTGGCACGGGGCAGCCCTGGCCTCTGCTCACAGAGGCTGCCCCTGCAGCACCCCCCACTGCCAGCACCTTCACCCAACACACCATGTAAAATATTGCAGAGCATGAAGACTCCCTTCCAACTGGTTGTAAACAGCACAGAGATAACCAGACAGCAGTTACAAAACCAGAAAAAGTTAGTGCCATGGCTTTCATTCCAGAATATGCAATCACCTATATAATTTCTTAATAATCGGGAACTCAATACAAATTATCATAGACATCTCTTTTATCCCTATTCAAGACTAGATCCTTTAAATGTGATGTTTCCAGATAAAGCTCTGTTTTCTGCAAGGATATAATGTTGTTTTTGCAGATTTTGTTCTTGCGCATTAAATCTAAGTATATTTTCCACCTGGACACCAGAGCGTTTCCATATTTCATAACACAAGATTTAGAAGTTTCATCAAAGCAAATGCACCTGCTCAGTGGTCGTGAGACTTTTGTTGTACATAAAGTGTTAGGACCAAAATACTTCCAAAAAAGTCAGGAGAATCCACAAGACATTTTCATTCAGTCCAGGCAGGAAAGAACCTACTTTATGAGTAAATATCCTTCAAATAACTCACTCACAGCAGGAGAAGCAAATCTAGGAAAAAAAATAAAGAAAATCAGAAACCCAAAAAGAAAATTATTAGCATGCCTCAGAGAAGGAAGACTAGTGAGGTCTGACTCAAGCAAAATCAAACTTTACATTAAACAAATTGCACCATTGATTTAGCCCAAAGTCTTGACTTTTCCTGGTAAAAAGAACATGACAATAAACTGATCTCGTACATCTGTTAGATTGGCCTTTCATGTAATTCATCAGAAGGTGTTTTTCAGCACATCCCATTCTGACAACATTAATCAGCAAAGCCCCTATCAAGCCAGAAAATTTATAGAATAGAATTGCAGGATTATTATTAAACCAGAGGCCCTGACACAGCAAGAGCGTACCTACAGGGACTAAGTGCCTGACAGGCTATGTAAGATGTTTTTCTGGGAGGCTGTGATTTTTTCCAGTACAAATGAAACAACGAAAAGATCTCTGAAGCCTTGGAGGACTGAACCTGAGCTAAAATGAGAAGACTTCAAGACAGAACTGGAGGCCCTCAAAATACTGCTTCGCTAACATGGATTGTCAGGAATTGCTCTGTCAGTTTAAGATACATTTGCTATATTAAAATCCAATACCATTACAAATTATGTGCCAAGTAGAAACAAAAAAAGGTAAGCAGAGAAATGATACATTATGTTCCCAAGCTTTTCTAATAAATGGAAACAACCTACATTTTCAAATCCACTATCCTTTGAATTTTCTTTAAACATTCAGTCAGAGATAGATGTCCAGCATAAAAAATATAAGCCCATCTGGCCAAAAATGGGAAAAGTTATAAGTGATTTGACACCAGGGTCTTTTCAGGGAAGGTTTTCAATTTGTCAGGGCTCCTATCACCTGGTCTTTATGTGATGCAAGATGCTCAAAATGCTGTTATCTTGGGTGGCATAATATCTGTAGTATACAAATATTACACATTTAAGTTGTACAGGCAGGTCATTTATAAATAGGTAGGAAAAAAAGTGAAGCCTTTCCCAGTGAACTGACATGTCCCTATACTTACTACTTTTAGGTAAATTAACACAATGATTTGGACTACCCCTTTTACCATAGGAAATTGTAGTCTAGCTTAGAGCAAGGAATCAGTCTTTGCCAGGTCAAGGATTTCAATTTACCCAAAATGAAGCAAGTTCCTGCATATTGATTGCTCTCCCTAGCTGTAAATTATCCCTGATTACTTTGAGAGCAGAAGTGTTGATAGTTTCCTGCCATTACTGACCTAACTAAAATTAAGTCTATAGCATAATTTCATATTTATAGCAACTAAAATATGGCTGAAGTGCCTTAGTGTTTCAAAGTTGTTGTTTTGTTTTAAAGAAAACCCTACAAAATAAAAATTACCAATGTCAAATTCTTTTTTGGTCAGCGGTGCTTTATTGGACTCAATAGGTTTGTTCAAAAATAAGTTCTGGGGGACTGATAAACCCTTAAAATATATATATAGAATTCATGTCAGTGATCTTAACTCGCAATGCTTAAGAATTCAGCATTCCTCCATATGTGAGTCTTAAGCACCTTAACCACACTTAAGTGGCATGATGTGGTGAGATGGAGGAGGAGGAGGATTTTGAAAAGATTCAGTGATGGTAGCTTGGGATTTGTGCTAAAGCACAAGACCCTAGCCCCTGCTTGTCCAGAGAAGCTTAGGCCATGCAGTAACACAAAAGTTATGTTCTGCCTGGTCAAATTGCCTCAGATTATTTCCTTCCAGACAGATTTCCACATCTTCTCAACCACAAGATACTGGTCCCCTGTTGGGCTGCTCCTCAGAGAAGCCAAACACCAACCTGGCACAAATCCTAACCTATAGGGATTTCTCTAATAAAGAACTGGAGCATCTTAATGGAGTAAAAAGAGGGAGGACTGCACAGTTATAGCTCTTGTTCAGTTGACTGGATGAGTACAAGCCTTCAGTTCCCAGAGCTGTCTATCTGATCTTTTTCACAGATCACTTTTTCTCTCTTAAGAATACATATGTCCATGCTAGACCAAAGTATAGTGTCTCTTCCCAAGTAAAACGGGAACAAATGCATGAGTATAATCAACCAGAAATAGACTTTGTTACCCTTTTCATTTGCTTTCAAATTGTGTATGGGAAAAATAATGTGTTCAGAAAAACAGAAATAGAAGCAAGAACAAATAGCTGAAAACTCAAACTCCCTCTTTTGAGATCTTCCATTAGCAACACCAATGTTCCTAAAGTATCTCTCATAATCTGACTCCTGAAAAGTAGAGAGCAAAGAGCACAGTCAAAATAAGTATTTTACTAAAGGATCTTTTGCATGGCTGGTGATATTAAGTAATTAAACACATAAAGTATTAATTTATATTTTCACAATTCTTTCTCCATTCTATAGGAAGAGCTAATACCACGTTCAAACAGAAACAATCATCATAGAGAGAATTAGATCTCTACATACAAAAGAATAACCATTGTTGTCAAATACTGAAAAATGAACTAACATCTCAGAAGGGGACCTTTGCAGAACAATCACATAAAGAAATCTATGCATAACAGAGGATGATACAAAAACCACTTCATTATCGCTTCTAGGGAAAATATTTTTTAAAATCTTCTTTCTTAATTCTATAAACTAACTAATAAGTGGTGGTGCAAACATGCAAATCTGCAGTGTACCATCTGCTGTTCACTTTCTTGAGATAGATGATCATGCCATCCTCCCAAGATGTAGTGAATAATGAAGATGCATAGTGTTGTTTTATGTGGTTTGTGAGGTCATATCTGAGGCCCACTTTTCTATGTAAGAAGCAAAACTGTAGTCACAGCAGCAAATTCACAAACAAGGTTTAGATTAAACAATACTAACTAATTTGGAGTTCACTGTATCCATTTGCTTCTTTTACATTCTGCTGGTTGTAAAAAAGAGCAACAGATGTAACCATGGTTGGTTGAGGTTAGGAAAATTCACTTGCACCCTTTGAAAGAAATTGAAGAAAGTGGTCCTTTTTCATTTGACTGCTTATTTATGGTGTGATTTTTTAAAAGAATTTAACTTTATAGAAATCCAGACCTCATCTAGCCTGAAGAAAGGAGATGCTGGGGGAACATGAGAAGGGGAAGCTGCATCATGAGTCCAGAGAACTCAATCTCAGAGCTGCTAACCATAATAAAAGTCTTTCCATGGCCTCCTATGAGCCTGAGGTCAAGGGTTGAAAGCAGAGCAACAAGAAGGGGAAAGGAGGTTTTGACAGACAGCTTAAATACTCTTAGATTTTTCATCAAAAGCTTAAGTCTGGTAATGAATGTGCAATGTTGAGAACAACAGAGTAAAGTGAATGGTGAAAATAGGGAATGTGGAGGATTTTCCTGCAGTAAAGGAAAAGTATTAGTAGTTTCAGTGCTTTTCTCATATCACAGCTGTAGCCTTTTGAAGTGTGCTGAGCTCAAGCTGTAATCATAAACTGCATCAGCTGATTTAGATGAGTAGTGCTCAGTGGAGTAATACAGCAGTGTCACAGGAGGTTTATACCTCCTGGAAGTCTGGACCATTACCTGTTTGTCATTGAAAGAGTTTTGGGTTAGAAGATAGCAACTGCTGCCTTGAAAAAGATTATTGATAATAACTGCTCAGAGCAATGCTCACGGCCTAAAGCAGAAAGAGCAGCAAGCTGCAGCAGAAAACATTCATCTGACCAGAATAAGCATTCAGCAAGACACTCTACCATTCATATCCATTTGTTCTTAATACTGTTTTAAACTAAAATAACTCTTCAAAGTATAAAGACCAGAAATATGCCATAGAAATTTCTTCATTAGGAAAGCATTTTTTCCTCTGTTAGGTTACCTTCAAGTGGATGAATAACTTGTGCCTGTGCCTGTTCCAGCTCTTATAAGTCTAGCTAACACTTTTTTTTTCCCCCAGAAAAAAGCATTCTAATGCAGCACTTGCTTCTTAGGCGTGATAAATTCAACCTAAAACTGTAGAAATATCAATCATAAAACGCAACTGAAGAAGAGCAGCCAAAAATGTCCAATCTTGCCATGAAAATTGGAGTCAAAATTGCTGTGCTCCTTCCTGGAACCCCAACCTTTAATGGGACAGTTAGGAGAAAACAACAGGCAGGGAAAATGTTTTTATCAGTGCAGAATTAATTTTAATTAGTGGAAAGCCTTTTTTTTTTTTTTTCTCCAGACTACCTTACTAGTCAGAATGTACCTATAAAAACACACCACCAATAATTTTCATTTTTTCTCTTACTGTAGCTGAGTTTGAGCATTTTTACCTTCTCCATCAAATGAGAATTATAGCTGAGATTTTCCCCAGACATTTAAGGGAATTAAGCTCTTCATTCCTGTTAGACAGGAGCAGGACGTGAATGTCTACATTTTCCAGGTAACTCCAAAAGTCCCATCAGCTGCTGTTGATTATACCATCGTACTACTGGAGCCTCAGAAGAGGACATCTCTTGATGGTCACCTATCATTCAGCACAAAGGCTGAACACTCTGATACGTCTCTGTGTCTGTGCTTGTCCTGATTGTTTTTATGATATTCTTTTGTAGGGCTGATCTTCTGCAACAAAGGGGAAAATGCCTGTAATGAGTTAAGACTTTGTGAAGGTGGGTAGCATCTACATTACGCAGACAGGAGCTTCCCTTGGAGACCTTCACATGAATTCGTCCTACAGACAAAGAAACTTGTCACTTGCTCCAGGATTGCCTCACTGTGCACCTGGCATTTCAAAACAAGTTCAGTTTTCAGGTTCAGCAGACTGGATCCCACACACTGTTTCTTTGGTTTAGTTGTTTTCTTTTCCTCTTATTTTGGGCAGTGTTGCAGAGAACCCTCTTTGGGGACCAACTCTCCTAAGTTAGGCATTATTTCAGTCATAGGACCCCCTGGGCTCAATGAAATGTAACAAACAGATGTTTCAAGTTTTGGAAGGAATGTAACAGCGAAAACAGAGAGTGATAATGCCAACAAGATCCAGCTTAATCTAAAAGTTACTAGCCAACTTTTTCTACTACACAGTAGTAGATTCATTTTTCTCAAAGTCTATTTCAAAATCTAATTCTTAAAGTTATCTTTTTTATTTCTTAGACCCCAAAGCAATGCACATGAGGAAGGGGGAACCATTATCTTCAGGGCATGTCTTTATTCTTTTGCCCAAAATTGACACTTTGCCTATCACAGTGTACATGCCAGTTTAGATCACAAGGTTTAGGTGTAAGATCCTTCTTTTCACTTTTTCTCTGTTCAATGCCCCACAAAATTAAGTCAATTATTTGTAGGTGTTTCCTAAGTGCAAGTAATTATGTAAAGAAAACACAGGGCTTGAAGATACCAGTTAAACCAAACTTCATTTTGGCATCATTCTGGTTATATTGTTGACTTTAGAGGCCATACACTTTGGTGTTTAAACATGTTTAACATAGGTACACCTCCAAGGAGGCTTCTGTGAAGGAAGCCCTTGGAGCACACCAGTGGCTAGTGGCAGTGGTGGTAGAGCCGAAGGGCTCTGTCCTTGTGAGTCCAACCAGGTACAAGACATAACGCTAGTGAAAATAATTTGGCACAGATTTATTATTACAAAAAGTCCATCAAAGTTGGAAATGAAAATATTATATACTTGGGAAACCCACTCATTTGCATATGTAATCAAATATTCAATGGAGCTTGCAAAAGTCTCCATTTTGAGTGATGGACCCTTGAAATAGCACTAATGAAAACTCTGCTGTTCTATATTTCCTGCATGTACTTTAATTTCATTTATGAAAATGAAGGCTTGATTGTGTATCTTCCTCTGCCATTTGGCAGCCTGCCATCAAAACGCTGTGACATGACACACAATAGATTTATGCACCATGAAGCAGGCACACTAGGGGTCTAGGGTATTTGTGTTTTATTTCCAGTTAAACAATACACAGGGGACTGTCACACTAACAAGGTATATAATGATTGACTTGCTCAGCCATTCTGAGACCTTTACTCTGATACAACTGAAATCTCAATAAACAAGAAATTTGTATTTGAACAGCTGCTTGTTTTGAAATGCTGTGCTTTATCTGCTTCTTTTTCTGAGCGGTACATATGGTTTATTCCCATTTAATTAAAAAAAATATTTAATTTGTTCAAGTTGATCCATACTTGTACATATTAAAGCTCTTAAAGTGAGATTTTTCTTTGTTCTGTTCATACCTCTATTTAACATGTCATTTGGGCTTTTGATATACACAGTTTGCAAACTGTCCTTAGCACTCTAACTCTGAACTCTCTAATGCTGCAGCTCTCTTCTATCAGAGGCATCATAATACAAAAACATCAATACAGCCTTCCTGTTGTGCAAAATCCATAGAATAATTTAACCATTGTGTTACTTATGGGCTCGTTAAACACCAGACTCACAGCCTTGTAGTGGTGTCTATGGTCCTTTATCTCATACAAGAGTCATAATAAGATAAAGTCTCTGGAAAGCAATATCATCCCTGAAGCCTGGTTGTATGAGTTTCAGGTGCAGAGATGCTGCCTGGAGCTCTGTCTAAACCACTCTAGGACATATCTGGGGACATATAAGCTAGGGCTTTCCCACTCTTACTTGCTAAATAAACAATCATCAGTAAAAATTAACATTAAGCAATTATACATCCAAAGTAAGGCAACAATTTCATCTTTTAGCTGTGAGGACAGTTTGATACAGCTAATTCATTTTTATCCTCATGTTCTGAGGCATAAAGTCCTACTGTGTAAGTATTCAGTTTTGCACAGTTCAATTTTAATTCCTTAGGCAGTAGGGATAGACTTCTTGCTACTGGATCACACAACAGTTCAGCTTACTTTGGAAGGCACCAAAGGTGCCATTTGTTCTTTATTGAGTGCTTCAATCCATCTTAAAGCTGATGTCCTGGTCTAGAAATGATGAAGGACAGCAGCTGTGACAGTTACCATAATTTTTGCAACCAGTAGGTTATGCAACTTCAACACACAGAGCACAAGCTAGTGCCTCCACCACAAAAGATTTAACTCAGTCTATACATGCACTCTTTTTGGTTTCATTGAATATAAAGCATGATTTTTAAAGCTTGAAAGTTGTCTTGTCATTTTTCTGTGCCTAGACATTTGAGCCAAACAACGGAGCTCTGTGAAAAATGATCACTCAACTACTGAGCATTTGGCAAGTGAGGAAGCACAGGGCAAAATCCTCAGCCATGATAAATCAATACTCCCTGATTTATATTAGCTAAAGTTCTGACAGTGCAGGTCTCTGAGTAAAGCAGCCACAAAGTGGGGAGGCGTTTGCCACTCTTTCACTATAAAATGAGGCCCAACAGTCAGCTCCTCATCTCCTAAAATCCTTTTATATGAATCAAAACAGGCTCCTGCATGAAGAGTTCAGGTTAGTTTGTCCCTGAGCAAAGATCTAGCTCTTGTATCTTTTAATTTACATAAGAATACATTGGTAATAAATCATTTCTGTCATGTGACATGTGCAACGCTCATTGAATTCTCTGGCAGCAACTGAAGAGAACATAACCTGCAACAGGCAACTAGGCTAAGCCTTGTGGGTTAGCTCTTCTGGGTGTAGATTTGTAGATCTGTATCACCCAACATTCAATTAAAAAAGATTGGCCAGTGTCTGGTTTTATACCAACAAAGACTGGAGAGAGGGACACATGGAAGAAGTTGGAAAAGGTAGAAACTGAGCACACATCATTTCCCCTTTTGAACCTGTGGAGCTTCAGACCATTGATCTTTTTACTAGCACTGGATATTTCTCTTAAAGGAGGGACTCTCAGAACAGGCAAAACTCCACCAACAGCAGGAACTTTTTGCATTGGATGGCGCTGACCATACCTATGGGTTGTTTTTTCATTTCTTAACTATTTATCTTACTATAATGTTGCTTATATTTTACTTTGTTAAGAATATGTAAGTGGATAGTTTAAAGGCAGGACTTAATACCTTGCTGTCTATGTTACCCAGATGGCATATCCTGTGCTTCTTCAGACAGGCTGCAGATAAACAGGGTGCTTCTCTTTAAACACAGTTTACCTCACATGAGCAATCTATAAGCAACCTACAACTACTGCTGAACTAGCAGCAGAAGTTCCCTCATGTTTTGCTGGGAGGGTAACCTTCTCATCTTCTCTAACTTCCTTGCAGTTGTTTTAACGTTTCCCTGTCTTTCAAGGTGGCCAGTGGAGGGAGTTGGCAGCACATTCCCACTTTCAGTGCTCAAGCTGCCCTTTCCATGCTCCCACTCCATAACAGAGGTGGGAATATTCAGCAACGTTCTGCACTGGCAGCTTTGCCACCTGAGGCACAAAATCATGTTTGTTTTGTCTTGCAGTGGAGCATATATTTGTAATCCACAATTCACCTCAAAGACTGTAGCCAAACTAGCAACAGCAGACTTAGGAGATGCTGTGATTTAATCAGCTGCAAAGACAAAAGAAACCAGAAATGAGTTTGTTGCTCACCAGAGGAGCAACAAGAAATAATTAGCAGTAGATTGGGATGTCCCAGGTTCTCTGCTCTGTATCAATACTGGTAAACAAAACTGTGACCAAGTGCTTGTTCCTCTCACCTATGCTTCTTTTCCCTCAAGGAAGGCAGCCTCAGACAGGTGCATCCACCCTCCTGTGCTCCTGCCCATCCCTCCCTCAGCACCTGCAACAGCCCTGCTCCCATCTCCTCAGCCATTCTGCGCCTGTGCCCATGGGTCCCCATGCCTGGTACGTGCAGACCAGCTCCTGTGGGGCCGGGAGGCGGTGGGGAACCCTGCCCCGGGGAGAGAGCTGCAGGACAGCTGAACACATGCTCCCCACGCCTCTGGGACCACCACGAGGGGAACAGCTTGTTAAGCTAGAGCCTGCAGGGATGACGGGGGTACCGAGCGATGCTACTCAGTGTTTTCAGGCTCTGCATCCACATTCACAAGGAACAGCCATGCTGCGTTTTATAGGTATGCAGAAAACTTTAGCCCACTGAGAGGCCCTTAAGGCTTTTCCATTGCTTTTCCTGTTATCTGCACAAAAAGCCAAACCAGAGCTATTTTCTTTCATTATAGTGTGGATAGCAGGGGATGAAAAAAAGCCTGGAAGCCTGTACTCAGGTTTATTAGCTGAATGAAGCATTCACTCTCATCAAAACTCAGAAATACTCAGGCTCCGCTTTGGATCCTCACCTTCCTCAAAACACAAACGTGCTGATGTGAGCCCCCAGATTGAAACCAAGAAAAAACCCTTTCAGACTTCTTCCCAGAGTTGTGGGGAAGGAGGGGTCTTCTCTTCTTTTTCTGTACTTGCATTGCCAAAGCTAACATCAAGGAAAATTATTTTGTGTGATTGCAATTTCTTCAGACAGATATATGAAGTCTGACTTGCCTTTCAGTTCTGAACAAATTGTTCCTTACGTTGCTTTCCTTTATGAATATCTTGGGATGTTTGGTTTCTCCCTGGCTTGCAAATTAAAAAAAGAATATAAAAGGAAAAGTATACTTACTCATTTAAGCCATCTTTTAATCAACACCACGTAAAAATTGCTTCCCTAGACAATTTAAATAGCAGTACTGCAATTCTTATATACCTTTAGATACTGAATTTAATCAAATGAAATCTAGTTAATGTAGAAAAATACTCCCAAAATAGGCTTTAATGACTGAGGACTTACCAGAAAATCTTTGGAAATACACAAATGCAGCAAAGCACATTATTTCAAGAAACATAGTCTTAGGAGACCCACCCAAACACAGAGTTTGTTCATATACCAATGAATGCTACATAGTCTTGTCATCTTCAGGGAAATCAGCCTTCAGGTCCTGCTCTGAGTAACATCCCTATTTAAGAAGGGTGCAGCCACAAAAACTCAGATCCCACTGAAGTCAACAGCACTTAAATGATATTGGCCTGTGGGTATGTGACTCAGTGCTTTCCTGAACAGGCGTGGGTTTCATCAGGCCTTAAAAGCATTGCCTGACTGAGGGTTTAAATGAATGCTGTCGGCTCAGTCAGCAGGCACTGTGAACCAAACTGCAGCATCAATTTTTAAGAAGAATTCCCTGTTCCTTTATATTCCTCATAAAGGTTAAAGAAATAAAGAAGTGGTGCTTTACTCTGCCGATATAAAGCCTTCACCTTCATGTTACACACTGGGAGAGCATAAAACATACCTTTCAGCCAAGGCCTCCATCAATCCACCTTCAAAAATTCTTAGTTCCATAATTATTAGTTTTCCTCATTACTTTAATATTTGTGTCCTGTTAAACTCCAAATGTCTAAATCAATACTTTATCCTTTAAGCAGCTGACAGAAAAGGCATGTATTGGAGCAAAGGTCATGCCACTAAAACTTGTCTCTGCATGCCAAGGTAACTGCTGGACTGTTACATTACTGGTACAGTGGATAAAACTTTTCTAGCCATCAAGCTGATTCGGACATTTTTGAACTGTCCCTATTCAGTAATTAAGTATTATTCTTCTACATTACAAATGGGAAGTGAAGGCCAAGGGTCCCATCCAATGAGCTTTGAGGCTGGATGTCTCAATTATTTACTCCAGCCCCCACAGAAAATCAGTGCACAGCAGAGACTTACGCTCCTATTTTTGGCAGGAGTCTAACCCTTTCACATCAACTGCTCAGGGAAGTGAGCAGTATATTTATATTTAGTCCACACTAAGCTAAATTTACCTCACAGCCTCCTAACACTGTGAACCTACATATAGTTTAAGAGTCTGTCACAAAGGTTATCTGAAACCTCATTTGCTTTTTCATAGATAAAGCTTTCCTAGCAGATGCAGCTTTGACATAAAGCAGGCAAGAATTTCAGACATGCTTTCCTGAGTGTCAGTAAAAGAGGCTTGAAACTTTGCTACCAGGAGGAAGGAAGACTTGCAATTGCTTCAGAGTCACAAATCAGGAGCAATCTCATTACCATTAGTGGCATTGGTCTCATTGGTATTGGTGGGAGGGCAAAGGTGCAAAACCAAGGTGAATCCAGACACAGACCCACCCCTTTCACTAGTAACCCTCAGAAATGGATTGCAATGCAGTTGCAGGTGAGCTTTTATAATGCAGTATATACAAGAGCATAAAGCTGACAAGCTTTATAGGCTGGAAAAAGTACAAGAAGGCTCAAGTTCTCAAAAGAATTTAGAAATTTTCGTGTTTTATCCAGGCTGAGACATCTTCAGAAGTCCAGAGCTCCAGAGAATGATGAGCTCCTGTCTTATGAATAAAAATTTCTGTTTTGAAATTCACAGATGGAAGCTCCCAAAATCATTTTCAAATGTCTTGGTCACAATATAACTTCTTGCTCTGTTCTTTTCTTAAGCCTGAGAACTATATCTATTTTTGTGTGTGCACATGTACAGATTTGTGTTTGGATATACTCAATACTGTATGCTCTAGTCAACATAAAACAAGTAATAATTGCAAAAGAACTGTTAGAACAACCTGTCCCTTTGTATTTGAGAAATTCTTTTTCTGCTATACGTAGATAGATGGTCACATTGCTTCAAGTCATTGCTTGAGCATCTTTTTTGATGATGTCAAAATGAGGCTGTCAATCAATGTGCAGTGATGGTATTGGCCATGCTAAAGCACTTAACAGGGAGGATCATGTAAAGTTTCTTTCTTCAAAATTATTCAGACAAAAGAAAAATTAAATATAAACAACTTTTTAAGGCTCCATTGAAGGTTTGTCCAAGTTTGAGGGGAAAATTCAGGTCAATTCACCCACCCTTCAAGCACTCCTTAGAGTTCATTAAAATTAAAAAAAAAAAAAAAAGGCAGCGCAAACTTCTAAGAGTTATAACCATCACTTAGAAAGGATGAAAGTGTCCTTATAAACTAATAAGTCTGTAAAATATCGCATAGGGAATCACAGACCCTCTGCTTCTCTTAGCTTGTTTCCTAGAGATGGTTAGCAATAGTAAATGAATAGAAAAATTACATTAATCTGTTGTTATATTTTACCCACAAGCCTATTTACTTAATATTTTCTTACTGCAGGAGCTATAAAATGTAGAAGTTTATGGCTTGTATGAAGTTAATAAGGTTAATGATTCATCTCTAGACCAAATGTTTGGACATAAAAAAAGGGAAGATTCAAGAAATTATATCTGCCCTAATATAGATCCCTTTGTGAAGAGTACTGTCCCTACCGCCACCACCGACTGATTCAGCTCACCTTTTCACTGGTGAGCAACCAACAGACCACTTACTGCTCTTGTAGATTTTCCTGACACATGCAATGTACAGCCCTGTAAGGCTTCTTCACATTAGTTGATTAAATTTGCCTCGGTCTGACTCTGGCACTGAGACCTAACAGGTACAGACTAGCTCTGTCCATGCCATTAAACTCTCATAGCCTTTAAGAGGCCAAACTGCCTTTTGGGAGTTGCTGCCTCCTGAATCACTTCATGAGTCGGCTGTGAGCTGTTATTTTCTGTGGGTCAGAAGTGTGTCATTTGTGGGCTGTCGCAGCAATAACAATACAGACAATCAGGTGCCTGTGCCCTGGAGCCTTCCCTGGCACCACTTAATTTCCTCACATAGATGTAACCATTTGCTCAGCCCAGTGTTGCCCAAGTTCATCAACTTTTCACACCTCTGAAAATCAGAGAAGTTTTCCGACAGCTTCCCAACTCTGATCACCTTCTTAACAGTAAGGGCGAATCTTTCCTACATGGTAAATAAGGTCATTATATTTAGGCATGAACAAGAAGATAACAGGTTTGAGGCCTGAGATCATTACTTATCTGATATTTTAACAGCTGCAGAATTTTTAAAGCAAGGCACAGTGAGGGACTGCCAAAAGAAACAGGGTCTGACATTTATGAGCATGATCCTGATCTGAGAACTAAATACGGGAGAAGAGAGACCCAGAGGCATGTGTGTGCTATGACTATGGTGTTATACATGACTCCAGGAGACCAGTTTACCACCAGTCGATGGCTGGCCCTTGTCAGATGACCTGCAAAAACTGGCTCTGGGATTCCCCCTAGCCTGTGTCAAGCACAAAACAAAACACAAGGGTTGAATACAGGAAGAAGTTAATGCATTCTAATCCAGTGGTGGGGAGGACTTTCACAAGATGTGCAAATGCAACTCAGCTGACAAGTGTTAACTCTCCAATCTACAATAACTCCATCTCTTTGTGTTTCTGCTGACATGCCCTAGGATGAAAAGATATTAAGGATCTTTTCCATAAGAACAACACTGAAAAGCAGAAAAAGACATCAGAGCTCACAGACCTGACAGCATGCTTTGAATTCTCATCTACAATCAAGCCAGTTTATACAGTTTTCTGCCCATGAAGAAAAGGCTAGCAGTACTATACATTAAGTGTATTTCTCAGTTGCAATGATATAGCATTATCAAACAATCCTCCATAAATAAGGATCACATCCACAAGAAGTCTTAACAACTGCCCATGAGAAATCTAGAGGACTAAACATTGAAGTAAGGCACTTTAATTAAATCTCTAATATAGCTGAAAGCCAGTTTTGGAAAGAAATGGCTAGATTACGAGAACACATTAGATGACTAAGGGAATCCATTCCAATGGAAGTGAAATCTTGTGCTTTTAATGGAGAAAAAAACCTTTTAATTGGAAAATTACAGTGACACTTGTCATACATAAAGTGTCTAGCTTAGCAACTAATTTGTTGATCTCAACTACATCATCAGATCAGTAAAGATTCAGAATAAGAATGTGCTTCGAAGTTTTCCAGGATCACAGCAAAAATTCCTAACCTGCTAAGAAATCATGTAGCTCCTACTTCTAGCTATATATTTGCTATATTTCATGTGTATATAGATACATGTGTCTGAGATGCTACACATTTGTTCTTCTTTATCTTCTACATGCAGCTCTACAAATGAAAATAAGAGAAAATAAGACAGATACCTAGTTCAGTGTTGACCTTCATCATCATTACTCTGGCATTCATAAGAATTTTATTCAGTTTCCTTCAATACATATTTTCCTATTAATTAACAGTACCTATTGATCTAGGAAGCACTTCATGATTTCTTAGCTATTGACTAATGATTTAAGTTAATACATCATTCAGTAAGCTTAATATTTTTAAGTTCTAAGGAGCTTCTAGATATGAGTATATCACAGGCTCTGCACTAAGGAGGTGGCATTCTGAGGAGAATGTTAATGGGATCCCACAGAAAATCACTTTAATGTATTATGTATGGACAATTTGAATTTTGGAAACATTAAAAACTAATGAATAACAATAAGCCTAATACTAAAAAGCAAGCCATTGTTATCAAGCATTATAAAGGCAACAGCATTATCAGAAGTATCATAAGTTACAACTTTATTATGAAAAACTCTATCCCAATTACAAGTGTTACAAATTACAAGCTTTTTCACTGTTTGTAACAATTTTAGACTCCTGTCTCTCTCTTCTTCTCTTTCAGCTTTCATAGAATCATAGAATATCTTTCCTCACCTATGCTCTATATCTTCAAGCACTGTGTTGATCATACACCTAATTCCTTTTGCCATAGATCAGTTTTGCTTTTCCATTTGATTTGCTGGCCTGGTTTGAAAATTCCTCTCCCTGTCTTGACAAATGAGCACCAATCATGTGTCTCCTCAGTTTACCTTGTTCCCAGGCCCAGATCACAAGTGCAGATAACCCTCCTTCTGCTCTTCGGTGTCTCCTGCTCCCCCTTTCTATTTCTTCTCTTAAGACGTGCTCATGAAGTTCTCCAGACCTTGCCTCTCCCCACTCACACTTCTTTTTTTCCCACTTTCCCACTGCAAGTTTTGTCCCCCTGACCCACAGCACACCCCCACTCCTGTTTCCTCTATTCCTCCTCTCCCCAGCCTAGGCAACATCCTCCACTCTGAATACATTCCCTTCTCCTCCCTTTCTCCTCCAGTTCTTTAGTTCTGCTACATCCCTAGCCAAAAAAAGCTCTATACTTCTATACTTCAACTGAATCCCGTGTTTCCAGAGCTGACAGCTTATCACCACCTTTGTTTCACTCCTTCAGCCATCTTTTCCTTTTCCTCCTCTGTTTCACCCTTCCCAACCATACACTTCTCCTGCTGCACAGAATTTCACCAACTTATTTTGAATTAAAATTGTCAGGTTTTTCAAAACTCCTTCCCTTCCAAGACTTTTCTTCTCCTTCTGCAGGACATGCAGGACAAGTAATCTGCAATATTCATTCTAAGCAGACAAGCATCTCATCAGTTTCTTCCAAGCCTGTCTTTTAATCCAGCTGGCACTCTTTCACTCCCTCTTTATTATTTCTATTTCTTAATTTCCTGAGAATTCTTCACCTCATAATATAAAACTCTTTTTAAAAGTAAACCATCTCTGGCTCCACTCTCCTGTCTACCAGCTATCCCACCCACCTTTTTTCTCTGCAAGTGTATTCTGGAGCTCTTCCAATCAAGTTCAGTCTTAAGCCCTCATTTTTCTAACTTCTTCCCTTTGCCCTCCAGTGAAGAAGCCACATTTTCACCAAAGTCCCTCCTGAACCATGCCTCACAAAAGCCAGAACTAACACCCTTTGTCACCCTCTCCAACCTGCCTGCAAGACTCTTTCTCTTGCAAAGCTGCTCTCCATGAACTGTGACTCATCTATGTCTTGATTCTCCTCTTTTCCCTCTAACCACACTTTCATTGTACCTTTCAAAGGATTTTCCTCATTCTTCCCCCCAGTTTTCTACAGAAGCCTTCCACACCTGTGCTCTGTCTCTGTTTCTTTTCATGTTGTCTACAGATAATTCATTTATAGATAATCATATACATATATCATACAGATAATCAGATTCCAGATAATTCCTGCTCCATGTTTCAGCCATCTGTCTAAGAGTGGCATGGCCAGAGTAGGGCTCTTCATTTTTCCCTCTGACATTTTTCCATTTTTTCTGTCACTATAGAAATACCACTGCCCTGCCTCTTCTCCAGCTCCTCAGGTCCATAGCCTTGGCACAGCCTTTAGCTGAATCCCCAGTTGATTCTTACTCCCTTTTTACATTGCAGTTGTAAGTTACACTCTTTTATTCTCATTCATAACCTAAAACACTCCTCCAGGCTCTCACCATCTCCTGTCTTGACTAACATCATCTTCTACAAATTCATTAAATATAACGTTGCTACCTATTTCCATTCATAACATTACAGCGAAGAAAACTTCACCAGCCTTTTGCTCTGACCATGTGATTTCACTTTTCACAGCCTTCCCCCTCTCCATTCACACCAAACATCAGCTTCTTGTCTTCATTCTTCACAGCTTGTCTCCACAGTATTTATCATCTTTCATATACTATAAGTGACAGTAACATTTAACACCCATTCCCACAGCACACTTGGCAGGAACAGGCATTCAGGGCCAAAAACAGAAAAGGGGTGATTTGACACCTCTTGCATGAGGCTGTCGGGGTGTGCCCAAGTGGGGACAGAGCCACTTACCCTATCTTTGCTGGTAAGGAAGGGAATTTACTCATCTGTAGCCTGGGGAGCAAAAGAAAGCTTAGTTCATGCAAGATAAAGTAGGAAGAGGCATCCCTTCTGAATCATCCCCTTAGCAAGTGGTAGTGTACAGTGAAGGCATAGTCCAAGAGCCAGAGGCAAAGAGCCACTGGGCTGAGATTGGCAGCCTTGGTCTGTGCCCAGTCATAAAATATCCATCAGCCATCAGAAGTATCCCTAAAAAGCTAAAGATGGAAATGACTGAAACTCAAACATGTATTGGTACCAGAGAGCTCAGCTACAGGACTCTATAAGGGAGTATGCCAAACAATCTCCAAATACTCAAAAATAACAGCTCAGTACAGATAACAGACAAATTTTTTTTCAGAGTCAGACCTGAGCCTGCAACAGAAAGAGTCTTACAAAAAAATATTCTCCAAGGCAGTTAGCATGTCAGCCTCCCCATCTTTCTTTTGAACTGTCCTAAAAATATTTACAAAAGGCAGTCGCCAGGCATGGATACACAAGGTAGCTGAAAGAAAAGAGGCTCTGTTCATCCCACCCCATTAGAGCCGAACTTTGCAGTGCACGCAGCCTGTCCACTCATTCATCCCTCCTTACTCAGGTCAGTGCTATTCACCTGCTTGGACTTCAGTCTCTGCTACACATCTGGGGAGACTTTAGGCTCCAGTTTGGAGAGCACCTTCCTGTCATCCTCTACTCTGAATGTGAAGCTTTTATACCAACAAATGACAGCATTTGAGACTTCAGCTACCTAATCTGTAGATGCATATAGATAAAAAAATTATGAGAGCTAAACACCATCATTTGACCTTAAAAATTTTCTAGTGTCAAATCTGAATTGGTTTCCCATTGGTTTGCCCATTAGTAGCAATTTGTCTGGGCGTTTGGCTTAAAAAGCCTCATAGACAGAAACAGCCATTTTGTCCAAACAGAGACTGAATAAACCTCAGAGGTTAGCCCTCCTTCAGATTTTCATGGCAGTGTTTTTCATTAACTTTATCTCTTTCTGGTATGTGTATTTTTACCATATAACAGAATGGACAAAAACTAGGATTGTCCTTATGCTATCCAAAGGGCTGTGCTTTTCAAGCAGAGGAGTCCAATCTGTATCTGTAAGCCCTGTGTCCAATCAGAAAGTCAAATCAAGTTGCTGATAAATCCATACTTGTTAAAAAGGAGCTGAAAATGAGCAAGTCTCCCTGACTACGTCTTCACAGAAAGCTTAGGCCCCTCTCCAGCTTCAAAAGGTGCCTTTAACAGCCTTGTACCCTGTAGAGACAGCTCCTAGAAACTCGGGTACAGCCTGCAGCCCTGGCCAGCTGTGCCCATGAACAAAGCCAGGCTCCGGGCACTGCAGCTCGTGCCAGGTGGGTGAGACAAACCCCTGCCTTCCCGTTTCTCCCAGGTGATAAATGTAACTGCTTGCAAACAGCAGGACTTTGCGCCAGCTGAATCCCCCTTCTGCAACAATATTGCAGGCATCACTGTGTTCTAAGGTCCTGCTGATTTGAAACACTGCGGTTTTAGTTCTCTCTTCTACTTTATAGGGTGACCAGGGAGATTTATCAGCCATTTTAGTGTGGAGAGAAAAGGGGCAGGGGCAGCAGACTGTCAACATGAGGCTGTTAGACAAGAACACATTCCCCACGAGCTTAGTGCCTTTGGAAAAAAAATGGAGGGCCTCCCTGCAAAGATCCTTACAGCAATTGAGTCTGAAGAAATATGCCTCCCTCAGGACTCTTCTTATGGCTGCCAACGTTATGAGGGCCACATGCTGCCACATTATTAATATAGTGTGTTTAATTATCACATACATGTTGTCTTGTGTTTGTTCTGAAATCATACAAAACTACATTCATCATGCAAACTCCCTGCACTAAAATGACAAAATAAATTGTGTCTTCATTGAGGGAGCAAGTTGTGATGGTAACATACTGCAGAAAAAACGGTTGAAAACAAGAGAGAGAAAAAAAATAAATGGGAAACCAAAATAAAGAGATACTGAAAGAAGGGAAGGGGTTAACTGGCTTCTTCTTAGGGCACTAAAAATTGAAGGAAGACTTCAAGACATTGACAGAGCTAGCATTTCTGGAATGTAAAATAGCATTCACAATACACAGCTCAATACCATGCTAGGAATCGATATTCTCTGAAATGCAGGAGAATTTAGGTAGTTGCCTTGTGTAATCATGGTTCTTTCAGCAGTGCCTCCCCCTGGGATTCTCAGGCTGATAGCTTCTTATGGAGGGTTGGCAACTTTTCTTAATGAATATGAAGGTTTTCTCAGGTCAATTGCAAGATAATGGGGAAAGTAATATTTCTGGATCCCAAGTTCATTAAAGCCTGAAATCTGTACCAAAGAGTGTTTCATAGTTTTCCTCACCTGAGGAGGTCATGCTCAGCTAAATCAGCGGAGATGTTCCCACTAACCATCCACCTGGTAGATGCGGAGGTGCTGCAGCATGAGGTCCTTGGCTAGCCCTTCCTCCTTGGCTTGATAGAGCCTGAATTTACTTCCGTAAGGACATGGTTCAAGATCTGCTGATAATGCCAGCATTTCTCCAAGCAGTTTCAGCAGATAGCCAAGTTATCACTGAGAGCCTGATTGTGGTCTTATTTATCTGTTTATATTGGAATTTGCTTTACATTTATTGTCTGCAGTCGCGTACATGATCTCAGAGACGTTTTAAAATTCAGAACACTTTATTAATGTGAATATGAACTCCTCGTCTGTTTTTCTTGTTTGTGCAGTTGCTAGCAGAGTGGTGGGGGGGGGTTTTTACTGAGATCCTA